>PVJO010010197.1:0-65440 GCA_004026905.1 Hystrix cristata
TTAGGGACTGAGGAGAACTGCCTCATCCTGATAAGGAGGATATAAAAAACCCTAAAGCTAATGTCATACTTAATGAAGAAAGACTGAATGCTTTTGCTCTAAGATCAAGAGCAAAGCAAGGATACCTGTTCTCATCATTAGAATACTCGGGGAATATCTGACATAAGATAACAACTTCTAGCCACTGCAGTGAAGTAAGACAAATATTAAAAACATAAAAGGCATAGGTTGGAAAGGAAGAAATAAAAGCAGAAATAAGTAAAAATAGAAGGGAAAATATAAAAACTGAGCACAACAAAAAGAAGGAAAATCAAAGGAACCAACAGTTAAGAGGAAGAAATCACATATGAAGCATGAAATGACCACATAGAAAATCCCAAGAAATTTACAAATATATTCCTAGAACTAATAAGTGAGTTCTGCAAGGTTGCAGGCGGTGAGACCAGCATACAAAGATCAGTCGCATTTCTGGACAACAATGAATGAACATGTAAACACCAAACTTAAAAACAATCCCATTAAAATGACTACAAAAAAAATGAAATATTTAAGATATAAGCTTAGCAAAACACGGGCAGGTTATGTGTGCTGGAAATTATAAAACACTAACAAAAGATACCAAAGAAAATGTAATACAGAAGTATAGCATGTTCATGGACTAAAAAACTCAACACAGTGGAGATGTCAATTATGTCAAAATTTATAGGTTTAATGTAATTCTTACCAAAACCCTTAAAAGTTTTTATAGTCATAAAAGAAACTTCTTCTAAATGTGTGTGAAAAGATACAGGTCTCAGGATAGCTTAAATAATCTTGAAAATAAGAACAAAGTGAGGGAGAATCACCGTACTGGATATAAAGATATACTGTTACACTTCTGCTTTGCGCTGGGTAGCTACAAAGAGGAAATTGTATTGACACAAGAATAGAGACATAAATCAATGGAGCAGAACAGAAAATTCAGACACACATCAACATTCTCAAGTAAATTTTGACACAGAAACAAATACAAGGAAATACAGTCTCTTCAACAATGGAACTGAAACAATTGAAAAAAAAACAAAGAAAGAAACTTCAACCTAAATCTCACACCCACACTTCATAGAAAGATTAATTCTAAATGGATTATGGACTTAAATGTAAAACAGAAAACTACAAAATTTCAGGAAAAGAAACAGGAAGTATCTTTGGGAAGGGTCACGTTAGGGAAGGAAAGATAAGATACACTCTGGGGAAGATATCTGTAAACAATTATTGACAAAGAACTAGTACTACCACATATATAAAGAGCTCTTGAAACTTAGGGAGATTAAAATGTCAATGAGATATGCCTATACACATAACAGAATAGAATTTTAAGAAGGGATACAAATGCCAAAAAGGGGAAACTGTGTCACTCATACTTGGGGGAAATCTAAGACAGTACAGCTACTCCAGAAACAAGGTTGGCAAGTTCTTGGAAAACTGAACATGCAGCCACATTCAACCCAAAAATTGCACTTTAGAATATTTATCCCAAATAAATGGAGTTATGTTCAGACAAAACCTGCATATAAATATTCACAGCATTTTAATTTGTGGTAGACAAAACTCAGAACCCTCCCCCCATACTGGGCTTTGCACTGAGCTAAATCACTAGTACATTTTTTTATTATTGTTATTAATTTTATTTTGAAACAAGGTCTCACTAAGTCATTGAATTGCCCAGACTGGGCTCAAATTTGTAATCCTCCTGCCTCGGCCTCCCAAGTACAGAGATTATAGGCGTGTGATATCATGCTTAGCTCCTACAAATGTCTTCTAACTGTGTGTCACTAAGGAAACTGTGGTACATACATTGCATGGATTATTTCTTAGCAATAAAAAGGAACAAACTACAGATTCACACAATCTGGATCACATAGTGTATGACTTCATGTCCATAGGATCCTTGGATGGCAAAATTCTACAAAGAGAGAACACAAGTTTGAGGCGAGATGGGCTTAGAGGGGAGGGTGTTGCAGGAACTATAAAAGAGCAACAGAGAAAATTTTATGGTGATGGAATGTTCTTTATTTTAATTATATCAATGTCAGTCCCCTTACTGGGATACTGTACTATAGTTTTACAAGATGCTACCACTGGGAACTGCATAAAGAGTATATGAAATCTATCTATTATTTCTTACAAGTGCATGCAAATCTACAATTATCTCTAAAGAAGTTTTATTTTTTTTTTAAATTTAGTCTCCCACATTTTGGTTTTTAAAACCTGTAATGGTCTGTAAGTTTGTGTAATTTTATAGAAATTTTAACAAGAAATGAAAACTAGAATTAAATTTTCTGTATGATATGAAGAAATTTCACTTCATTTTTTCCCCTTATAATGATTTCGAGCACTTCTTTTCCCAGGAACTGTACCATCATTTGTGTCATGTATCATTTCCATACATGTTGGGCTTGTTTCTGGGCTCTTTGCTGTGTTCTACGGGTCCGTTTGTCTACTGCGTCGCCTGTACCACAGTGAACAAATCACTGTGGCTTCAAAGAAAGCATCAGTATTCCATTTGGCAAGAGCCACCTACCCTATCCATTGTCTTCCCAGGATCTTGATCCTTAACTCTTGCCTATAAATTTTAAAGTTAGCCTGTCAAGTCCCAGGAAAACCCCGTTGAGCAGAAATCGTATCTTTACAATATTATCTTATTACTCATTAAACATTCATCTTAATGATTCTATTGATGTGAGTCATTATTAATGATTTTATGAAGTGTTAGCATTTTTTATAAAAGCTGTGTAGATTTTTCATTACACTAATCCCCAATAAAGGCAGTCCATTTTAACTGCTTAGGTAAAATAAAGCCTTTTATGTTCCCAAATAAAACTCTCTGTGTATTGTTAGCATACAGAGATAAGATTAACTTCTGAAGTGTGATTTTTATCTCCAGCAAACACTCTTATTCATAATTCACTTACAGATTCTGCTGAGTTTTCTATAAAATTAATTATGACACCACTGAAGAATTACAGTTTTATTTCTCCATTTGTGATTATTATACATTTTATTTTATTGTTGTATTGCCGGCTAGAACCATCAAGATACTGATGATCAGAGAGTTAGTGGGAAATTTTAAAGGTAACAAAATGTTTCATCACTGAGTATTTTTGGGCTGAACTATTGTGAATACACTTTAACATTTCTATTTGATGAGAACTTTTATTGTAGATGTTTGTTTTTAGCAAGTGCTTTTTATCCATCTATTGAATAATATTTTTTCTTCAGTAATCCTAAATAAGACCACAAATTAATAAATTTTCTAATGTTTAACCAAATTTACATTTCAAGAATAAACTAATTTTTGAGTTCTGTTTCCCCAAGTTTTATCTAAAATTTTCTTGCATGGATTTTCACAGATGACACTGACCTGCAATTTTCCTTTCTTATACTGTCCTTGTTTGATTTATGAAGAGCAATTTTATTTTATAAAGTAAATTAGTCATTCCTTTTCTATTTTCTGAAAGCATTTGTGAAAAATTGAAATTATTTGGTCCTTGAACAGGTGGTGGAAAATAGCTTTCAAGCTATCTGGAACTGGTGCTTAAGTAATGAGAAGACTTTATTATTCTAATGGTAAGGCAATTCATATTTTCTCTTTCAAATTGTGTGTATGGTTTTGGTTTTGTTTTGTTTTTTGTTTTTGTTTTTGTTTTTGGTGGTGCCAGAGATGGAACTCAGGGCCTTACACTTGCTAGGAAAGCAATCTAACTTACGTGAGTTTTTGTAACCCAATTGATAGCAATTTTACCTTTCCCTTATCAAATTTATTGTCTTAAAATTGTTCATCAGTTTTCAATTTTAGAATAACTATCTTTATGATGAATTAAAAATTTTTTACTAAAAAATTACTTGTGTAGTAATAGTAATGCATTTTGTTTTAATGTCTGTAATATCTAATATTGCCAAAGCGACACTAGCTTAAATCTGGTTTGTCTTTTCTTCACATATATTTTATACACCTAAATTAGTCTTGGATGTAAACAAAATTGCAGGGATTAATCCTGTTCTGTCTTTTAACTAGAGAATTTACTGTATTTTTAGGAATTGAGGTTATTTATGTTTTATTTCAAGTTAGCATCTCATTTATTGCCAGTTTTTTGTCCCAGTAATAAAATTTCCAATCTTGCCTTCTTTGAGATTATTTTCCCAAATTTACTAGTTTAGAATATATAAACTATCCTTCTACTATCTTTTACTATTTTTGCCCTCCAGAAATTATAACTTACATGGAATACTTAACAAAATAAAAAATTGATCCATACACATCCAGGAAGCCCCCTGCCAATTTATATACCAGATGTTTTCAAACTTTCTTGCTTCCCAATATTCTTAGTTTCTCAGTAATTTTTTTCCAGTGTTCCTAGGCAAAAAAAGAAAATATTTACTTTCTTTTATTAAGCAATTAGGTGAAAACAACCAGTCACTTGAAAAAAGTAACAGACATAAATTAAAAGAAAAAAAGTGTTTTCATTTTCTTCCTAAATAACCACAATTGCTTTCTGGAAGTATATGTGCCTGTTAGGCACTGAACAACTTCTCATCATCTTGGAATAAACTCAATACCTTCATCATTATTTTTTTCACATCTATTTTCTCTTGATATTTACACTTTTAAACAGCAATATCCACCCAAGACACCAGTTTGATATGTCATTGAAGGGCTGGGGCTAACTCACTGGTAGAGAACTTGCGTCTCATCTAAGATATTCTGGATTAATCCCCAGCACGGCAAACAGAAACTCGCCGCTGAAAGGTAGCATAATTTGATGTTGAAACGGTGAGCTAACATGAGCTAGCATTCCGTGCTGTAGCCAACACAAGTTGCTCTGTTTCCCTGGAAACAAAAATATCCCATGTGTTACAGTTTACATCTAGATCCCTCTGCTGCAAGCCTGCGGTGCGCAAACGCGGGGCTTGTGGATGGTGACTGGGCTTCAGGGTTTACAGCCCATTTGCTGTTAGGAGGTGCGGTCTGGGGCGGAGTCTGCTCTGGTCTGAAGAGGCAGGTCACTGGGGGTGTGGCCATGAGAAGGACCATAGTGAGCATCTCCCTTCTGAGTGCCTCCTTTGATCTCTGCACTTCTTGGTGCTGGCCCCAGACATGTGCCTCTGCAGTGCCATCTTGCCTCGGAGTCAACGAATTATGGATTAAAACGTGAGCCTTCTTCAAGCTGTGGATGTTGGATATTGTGTCCCAGCAATAAGGAAAGTGACTAACGCACTGGGTATCCCTGCAATGTCATGGGTGCCTTAGTCTATGGTTTGGGAACCACCATTGCATGTCACTGCTCAGTATTTTGGTTCCCATTTTCGTTCAAAAAATAGACATTACCATACTGCTTTTCAAAAAAAACAATCATTGATTTTGAGTTATATACTATATGTTTACCATATTGCTCACCATTAGTTTACTATATTGCTCACGATTTTTTTTAAGTCCTAAATCTTCCTTCAGTGGTTATATTCCCTCTTCCTATAGAATATTCTTTAGTATTTCCTTAGTCATCTGCTCATAGTAAATTATTTTGGCAGTTATCTTCCTTTATTTTCCCTCTAGTCTAAGATGGAGCTGTGTTGGTTACAAATGTTTAACTTTCTGAGCTGACCGTATTTTCTGTCTACACATTGATGATGTTATTCTCCCGTCTTCTGATTTTCACTGTCACTCTCAAGAAATCAGTGAGAAGTCCCATTATCATTGACTTGTAGGTAATCTGTGTTTATTTCTTAGCTGATTTAAAAATCTCTATATATTTGGTTTTCTATAATTCATACACTACTAGTCTAGAAGTCGATCGCCTTCTATTTAATCTATTTAGTTTTTTACATAACCTACTTAGTCTTCAAGACTGCCTGTTTCTGAGGAATTATGTCTCCAAAAGTCCTGAGAAATTCCCAACTAGGTTCAAATATTGCCTCTCTTCTTCCCAGCTTCTCCAGGAGCTTCAGTGAAATACACACTAAGCATCTATTAGTTATATATTAGACTTGATGACTGTCTGTATTTCTGCATCTCTTATATTTATTCTCTCTGGGCTGAATTCTAATTAAATTTATCCAGGTCCATGTCCCACATCATGAATTCTCTCTTCCACTATGTCTAATTTACTATTTAACTTGTCTGCTGTTTAGTTGTGCTTTATTCAGAGATGATTTGCATTTTCTTTTTCCAAGTACTCAAGGGAACCACCAAAATAGGACCAAATTAAATTAAATTTTCTGCTCAGGTGCTTTTGGGCCCCAAGTGAATTCATTCCTACCCCATTAGCAGAACATTTTCTCTTCACATCTTTCCTATAAGAATCAAAGTCTAATCAGGCCAGAGTCTCTACTTTTGCTCTCTCCAGTTTCCAATGCAGGTTTTAAAAAGTGTTTGTTTTCTTTATTGTTTTGGTTTGGTTTGGTTTGGTTTTTCTCCTAGTTTACCCACTGAGAATACAAACTTTTTGATGTCCAAGCTTTAGGGTGAATTATCTCCCACCTGATATGGAATTCAGAATTTTGATCTCCCACCTGGTATGGAATTCAGATTTTTGTTCTATCTTCATCCAAGTTCTAAGCCAATGACTGTAGCAAGTACTACTTTCAGTGCTTGCTTCTCTGAACATGCGCTTGTCAGTCATTTCTGCATTGGCAGCTTTCTCTGGTCATGTAGTCTTCCATGTTGCAGAAACAAGAGTCTTCCAGGTACCCCTGTGTCTTCTTTAAACTACATTTCTGAGGCTAAATTTGATGACCCAATCTTTCCCAAGGTTAATTAGCTCAGGAAATAAGAGTAACAATTATTTTTTTAAAAAATAGGAAATATAATAGGCCAATGGAATGTAAAGGTGATTTATGAACTTTAAAGTCAGGATATTAGAAACCCAGATTTACATCTTTAATTCAATCCTCCGTGGCAGTGGGACCATTAATTAAATTATCCCAGAACCAATTGCTACGAACTTTGTGGAAGCTGAGAAAGCATTTCTTCCTCTGTAGCACAGGGGCCAGCAAAACCCTCGAGAAGGACCGCCGCAAGAGGTGGCCAGCCATGCGATCGTGTGTGCTGTTTGCACTTAGCAAGGACCGTGTAACGCTTCCCTCCTTAGGAATTCTCCAATTGCCCAGTGGGAAAACTGAGTTTTGATTCGTTCTAAGAACAAGTCAGAAGGTTGTAAATGTATCATCTTTCCAACTGAATTTAGTCTTCTTCTCTACATAGACTGAAAATTCTAGGCAAGAATTCGGAAGTCCAGTCTGAGAGGCAGAAACTAGCTATTTTAATCAATAAAATAGCTCTGGGTCCTTCTCAGAAGCCACTGAAGTAAACACTTTTCTCATTACCATTAATTTGTTGGTCAAGAAATCATCACTTAAATATGGATCACTGCCAAGGACTCTAATCTTTCAGGGACTGAAGTAACAATGGAATGTAAGGGAGAAAACAGTCAGTTGGAAAAAATTAAAATTAAAAAAGCATGACCAAAACAAAGTATGTAGACTGTCTGAGTGAGTAGAGTTTACTAAGGGGCATGCTAGGGTGAGACTGTCTGACCAGCATGAATGTAAAGACAGGGCTAAGTGAGACGGGCAGTGACTGGCACCTGCCGCCTACAGCTGAAGGGGAATCTGTACACCCTGGCTCATGGAAACTTCTGTGAGCCAAGAGGTGCTAGTGTTTCTATCGTACAGATGAGGACACAGCTTTGGGGAAGTGACATGCCTTGAGCAAATATCAAAAACAGAGGGAAAGAGTGTCTATCTGATGGCAGCCTACAGTCTTTCCATCACCCTATTCTGTCTCTAAATGTTCAGTGCCACTTCCCATTCTAAGAAGATTCTAGTGTTTCTGGACTAGGTATGGCACAGACACAGAGGAAGAATCATGGGGACACCAAATATCCCAAATGATTGCTATAACAATTTGTCATTGCTTCTGTTGGCACAAGTGTGGCCTAAGAAAGCCAGGTTCAGTAAAATGTAAGGAAGATTTTATGGAAGCCTTCTTGTCCATATCTTTGATGGTGGTGTGCTGTGAACTCTCCGGAAATTAAGACTCCTTTGGGATCTAATTGCAATAAGGCCTCTTCATATTTGATGCAGTGAGGCTCTTCTTCAGTAACTCTACAGGACCATAAAGGACAGCAGGATTTAACAAAGCACTAACATCTGCTTTCCTAACAATTTCTTCTTTAATACAGTCATGCATGCCAAACATGTTTATGACTCGTTATCACTCTTAATACAGTCTGAGTTTAACCAGGAAAGGTTTTCAGTCTCAGGAAACCACAGAGGAAATGATACTGTGGTGCACAAAGATACCTGAACAACCTCAAAGTAGAAGAGCATTTGATAAATATGAGGGTTACTTGTTCCTGTACCACACAGGAGGAAGCAATATCACTTGTTTATATAATCCAAGGGGCAATCAAGTGACAATCCACTCACTACAGAAAAATCATGGACATTTTTTGTTTGATTTTGGAATTCTGGGGATTGAATCCAGGGCCTTTGCACTGACCCACATCCCCAGACCTTCTTTTTATTTTCAGACAGGGTCTTACTAAATCACTGAGTTGCCAAGGCTGGGTTTGAACTTGCACTCCTCCTGCCTCAGCCAGAGTGCTGGGAGTACAGGCATGAATCACCATGAAAGGCAGCACTATACATTATATACTTTTTCCACCTGATTCGTTACTCAAAAAAAAAAAAATTGTTCAGTTTCAAAGAAGGACAGAACCATTATAATTAGCATGTTTCTAAGGCTTAAGAGCACTAAGGTAATGGTTCTGAACTTTGCCACAGTCTGTGTGTTCGTTTTACATATTGGATTGGTTTTCGTGGGAATTTGTGTTAGTGGGGAAGTGCTTTGCTTATGGCAGGCCCACGCATGCTTGCCCAAAGCAAAGCGATAAGGAGAACTATTTCTGGCAGGAGCCTCATGACCGGTGTGGGGGCGATCACAATGATAAGCACAGTCCCGCTCACTGATAATATTATGGGCAAGTGACCCTTTGAATATGATAAGAGATTTTATCAGCAAGAAGAGGCTGAGTCATTTATATATAATTTTGGCTTGAATTAGTAGGGCTGTGGGGCAGAGAGGTCACAGAAAATAAAAATCGTGGGAGACGTGAATTCAGTCTACAGTCAGGACCAAGCTTCTCTCAAACACATTTGTTTTCCCAGTTGGCTGTTTCCATTCCCCGGCTCGTCATTTAACCATGTGTTATCAACCTGCCTCACAGACCCAGTTTCCAACCTGGACCTGCAGGGCAGGGTTGCATCTCAACGCAGCAGCCAGAACAGCACTTGAGGCCTCTCTATGCTCCTGCATGGTAGGAAACGCTGCCTCCTGACTTAGGGCTGTGTGCAGCTTTGTCCCTGGGGCCAGAAGCTGCCACACTGGGTTAGTCACTGTGCTTCTGTTCATGGCAGAGACTTTCCTTACAGCTGAGTCCTACAGCAAAAGACAGGTCTAATTTAGCCTAGGTCTTGAGTGAAACTTGATACTGTCTGTAGTAGACGGAATAATGGCTCCCCAAACACACCACTGAGTTCTAATCAAAGGGATTTTTAAGCCTTCCCTTACTTGGGAAAAGATTCTTTGCAGGTGGCATTAAATTAAGATTTTACTATGGTACAACTATGCTGGATTATGTCGGCAGGCTTTGATGCTACCTCCAAGAAAGAGACAAGAGAAGAGAGCAGACACATGGAAGAGAGGAAAGCACTGTACTTGTCTAGGCAGAGGCTTAGTTGACGCCATGTGAGCCAGGACACCGCTGGCCACCAGAGGCCGAAAGAGCCAGGAAAGATACTGAAAACATAGTTGTGCCAACCTTTGGCTTGGACTTCTGACCTCCAGAACTAGGAGTGAGTAACTGTTGTTTTAAGTTATTCCATTCAGAGTATTTGTTAGAGCAGCCCTGAGATACACTGGCGATTGAACCAAGGGACTTTGCAGTGAGCTACATTCCCAGTTCTTTACTTATTAATTTTGAGACAGCGTCTCACTAGTCACTAACTTGCCCAGACTAGGTTTGAACTTGAAATCCTCCTGCCTCAGCCTCCTGCAGTGATGGGATTGCAGAAGTGCATCACCATGCCCTGCTGTATTCTAGCTCTTGAGTCACACAAAGATACATCCTCAGGAACTACAATTGTCAATTTAGTCCATGCACCCCTCTAGAAACAATAAATTCTCACCAAAAATGAAAGGAAACCTGGTCCAATGAAACAGTTCAATGGGGATTCAGAGTTGCTGTGTAATGGAGACAGAAATACTTTGAACAAAAACAATCATTCTGAAGTCAACTACTAGACAATACTTCATTGTAACTGTTTTCATGAAGGACTATTTTTGTTTTTATCCTGATTTTTCAGTCTTTTGGAACTAGCTTTGCCAGCTCAATCAACTAGTACCAACTAAAAACCAAATAATGTTTTCATATAAAATCTCTCTTTCTTCTACTTCAGTAATTTGTTTATGCAAATCACAGAGCTCAGCCATAGGCTGGTGGTTTGCGGTGGACGTGTCCACGTAAATACAGATCCATGTTATACCTACTCGTTTGGTCCCTTTGTAGACCCAATTATTTTCTGATGATTCCTAAATATTGATTTTCTCAAGTTTTTCCTTCAAATATGAAGGCATAATTTGCGAAGGCTGTATTTTCCCAATACCATAATAATACTTAAAGCAAAAATAAGGAGATGAGGAACACTTGATAGGCATTTCAGAAGATCCTGGTTTTATCTGAAAATAGGATTGATTAGTGAGGGAAAATTTAACAGTTTATGATCTGCCACTATTAGATGGGGGGGCTTGAACAACATGTATTTCTTTTTTTATATAGATTTTTATTAAAATTTATCCAAAATTACACCAACTTACAGCCCATTACACAAGCTTACAGACCATAATACATTGTGCTTTTTGCTTACGACAGTGAGCAATGTAAACAACCATGTAGATGTAGCATTAAGTCACAACGACATAGTTACTATAGTACCTAGTATACATGTCACTGTTTTAAATTTGGGTTATTGGGTTCTTGTTTTAGGATATCATCATTCCTCTGGATTCCCGTTCCCCTCCCCCTCTGCCCTCTTTTTGTTCCCTTGGACCCTTTACCTTTTTATGTACATTGGACAACATATATTTCTAACCTCTCGGGACCATAGCCTCATCACTGTTAAAAACTATGCTAGTATGGTCTATCCCAAAGCCTTGTTAGGAGGATCATAGGAGTTAAAATACTTTCACCTGAACATCCTGACCTCTCACGATCAATAATGCCCCCCAAAATATATTGCCATACACTCCCAATTTTCGAAGAAGGAATATTCATAGATTTCACATACGAACTTGGATTCATGAACTTTCACGAAAAATGAAGGACTTGATATTCCTGGAGCCAATGCACAGGAGCAGAGAAACAGCCACTGTCTGTAGCTGTGATACATGCTTTCCTGTTTCTCATGGTCCCCATCATCCCTATTGCTGGTCACCCAATCCGATTCACTCACTGATTTTATCAGCCTGGTATCTTTAGGTATTTGAATTGCAGCTTTTGATCTATGGGACAAAGTCCAACATTTTTAGCATAGATAAAAAGCACTCGCATTTGTGCCCGGGATCCCTTCTTCCATTTCATCTCACCCAGATGCAGTACTGAACACTTGGAGATTCCTAAGCACCATACTCTTCGAAGGCACTTTAACTTTAATATGCTTCCAACTCCCTGCACACAGAAACCTCCACTACTGTCTCCTTTGCAAATGTGTACCTTGTAGCACTCTACTTAAATGGCATGACTTCTATGAATTTTTATTTGGGCAGCTCAGAGCAACTGCATGCTTCTTCTAATCTTGCACACATGAGGAACACTTACTGCATCGGTTTCTAATCGTGTGGCCACACAACCCCAACAAAAGGGCCTGTGCCTACTACCTTCATATTGCTAGCCTCTAGCACAGAACCTATTCAACATGTAGCAAGTGCTAAAACAATTTGTTTCAGAGCAAACAGTATTAGATATCACAGAGTAGGGTTTACTATAAATGAGCTCCACTTTAGAGCCCGTAAAAGAGAAATTATAACATCATACCATAGTGAGTAAGAATATAGGCTCTGGCTGTGCGTGGAGTGCACACCTCCTGTAACCTCACTATTTTTGGAGGCTGAGGTACAAAGATCACAAATTCAAGCCCACCTTGGGCAACTTAATGACCTAGAAAGATCCTGCTTCAAAATAAAAAATAAAGGGGCGCGGCAGTGCTGGGTTGAATCTCCAGTAATACAGAGAGAAAAAAGAAAAAGAACACAGACTCTGGAGTCAAGTTTTCTAGCTCAGCTACTTGCCCAGTGCTTAATATTTGACAAGTCTCTCTTCCAACTTAATTTAATCCGTAAACAGGAATTGCACTTGCTTCAGAGATTACTGAGATAATCATGTAGGTATTTATAAAACCCTAAACGTCATTTGCCATACAGCATTAAGGAAATTTAGCTGAGATTACTGTTACTGTTTTTATTCTTCATCAAGAAGTCTCCCTTGTAGAGAAAAAAAACAAAAAACCCTCCACAGAGTGAACCTATCAATCAGCATTCCACTGAGATGACTATATTGTGAGGTCTCAGATCTTACTAACATAAGGCAACAAATATTCAGACAAGTTGCACGGTCCTTTTTTCCCAAAGGTGGATCATTTAAGAGGCTCCTTTTTTCCTTAAGAGCCTCCAAATCTTCTTACATAAATGAACTTAATTAAGGCGGATGGCGTAGTAGCACTGAGTGGCAGTGCACCTGCCTAGCACGCATAAAGCTCTGGATTCCATCCCTAGGACAACAACAAAGAAAACCTGTCTCATTTAAGTGAGTCAAACCATAAATACTATATTCCTAAAACAATGAAATACCATACATTTATAACATTTTTAACTGTGCATATACTTAATAAAATCATAACTTTCAAATCATAACTTAAAAAGAAACATGTAACTCTTACCTTGAAGGTAAAAGGTATACATTTATATGTGTTTGAAAAGAGTAGAGTCAATATACATACAGAGAACTTTTTAAAATGTACTCTTTAACCAAATAATCCTAATTCTGTGAATATGTCCTAAAGAAATAATTTTTTTTGTTGTTGTTGTTCTGGGGATCGAACTCAGGGCCTTGTGCTTGCTAGGCAAGCACTCTAACCGCTGAGCTAAATCCCAGCCCTAAAGTAATAATTTTTTTAAAAGAGTCTTACACATAAAAGTGTCAGTCTCAGCATCTTTGTAGCATTATCAAAAAATTGGCCACAATTTAAACATCCTAAAGTAGAATAATAAATACATAATAACACAGATATGCAATAGGACATTGGGAAGGTATAAAACTTATGTTGACAAAGTTATTTAACAACATGAAGTTACTAAGCAAAAATAGAAAATACAAATAAGATAATCCCAAATACAAGGGGAAGATAAATAAGGAATTATACCTCACTTATTTTGTACATGGGACTCTAGAACTGCAACATCCCCAGGCCAGCAAAATTCTCCTTCTGCAATAGTAACTAAACCTTTCAATTATACAACCCATATATTTAGAACTAGACAAAAAAGTATATATTAAATTGATAGCCACATTGCTTGATAAAGATCAGAGTCTGAAAGACTGAGTCCTAATTGGAATTGGATGGCCTGTTTGAAAAGAAAAAATTAATATGATCACTTCTCACCACAGGGATCAAACTTTAAGGATGCTACAATAGTATTTTAGGAGAAATGATCTTCATTTGTTAATAAATAAAGATACATAATGAAAAAGGTATTTAAAGGTCCTGGGACTCACCTAAGTGAAAATTGCTTAGCAGAGAGGAGGATGATCTTGTGGGCTGGATTCCACAGCTGAAGACAAGGAAGGATACTAAGCAAACAGTTTCCAAAATGCTACACCTCTAAATCAACTCAGACTAGGAAACCAGCAACTTTGACTTAGACATGCAAAAAATGAATTTATATCTTTTAGATAAGCTAATTTCCAAGGGACAGTAATTCCCTACTAAAGAAACCATGACAACTTGGTATAGAGCAATGGAAAAGTATACTGTGCGGGGCAAAATAGAAAGCTCACAGGTCAGAAAATTCTTGTGCAGAGAAAAAGTTACTGCCTTAGCCAATGGTGAACAAAGGAATCACTAACCATAACTGATACCATTCCTTCCATATCTGACAGCCCGTGAGGGCCTCACCTGCTTCCCCAAACACAATAAACACAATCAGTGTAGGCTTTTCACTCACACGACACTGTTTCGAGAGCCTTAAGTATCCATTTTTTCACCTGGCATGTAAGTGTTGTGGCTTGTTTATGTACCACTCTTTGTTTCCTGAGTGCACAGTATCTTGGTCAGGGGTACTAATCCCTCTCCTGGCAATCAAGCGAGGTCCTCGAATGAAAATGCCTAGGCAAATCTCCACCCGTGAGGTCCCTGACAGTGTCCTCACAGTGTGTGAGGAGCCAAATGACTGCCCGTGCCTGCCAAAGTAAACCTGGCCACTCTGCTGTGGAGTCTCAGTTTCCCTTTCACCAGGCTGCAGATGTAACACCACTTTATGAATTATTACACGGGACTATAAGATGCTAAACTTTATAGACATCTAAGGAGGTGTTAAGAGCCTAGCATATGCAGATTAGTAATTTTTTGCAGTAATTATTCGGTAGTAATCATTCACATTTAATTATTCACATTTAACAACTGCTTCTTAGGTGCCATGCATTTTGTATACATAATTTCCTTTCATGTTCATCAGTCCCATTTATTAACAAAGAAACTGAGGCACAGAGAAGCCAGTTTAATTGGAAGAGCTGATATCTGACTTGGAAGTGCCTAGTGCCAAAACTCTCAACCCTGCATCTACATTGTCTTCTAATGAGTACCTTCCTGTTTGCAAAGTTCTCTAGAGCTTCTCACTGTCCCTGTCTACATAAAGTCCTAAACCCCTTACTCTTTGGTCTGGTTGTCTTCTCTGGGGGAAAAAAAAAAGTATCCTTACAAATCAAGGATCTAACAATCAAGACAGTAAGAAGAACAGGAAAAATCCAATCTCTTCATGAAAAGAGTAGGGGGCATCAAGATCACAGTGATTCTAGGAACTCAGCACTATATTAAGTTTGCTGAGAAATAATTAATTATAAACAATAAACAATTGGCTATAGGGTCTCAAGAGATTACTAATAGCCAAGTGGGAAGACACAGAATTCTGATAAATTCCAACAGTTAAAAGAGAAATCAAGAGCTTACAAAAGCTGTGGGAAGGTAAGGGTTCCCCTACTCAATGCCTTTTATGTTTCTAAATGTGTTATGGGGACCACTGACATGATAGGTAGGGCTTTATTTAGAAGGTAAACCAGGCAAGCAGGAATTCAAAAGATTAAAAATGGGTAGGAGCTCTAAGCCAGTTCCTCCCTTTCAAAGTGGAAAATACACTGCATCATTTGTATATCACAATTCTAAGAATGTAGTTTCAGAGAACACACATCTTTGAAAGCATACTCTGAAGAAAGAAGGCGTCACATTTTTCACTTGTTTACTGACTTATTCACTCATTAATTCATTCAAAATTAAAAGTCTTCTGGATCAGTGCTTCTCTAACTCCAGCACGCATAAAGATCCTGTGGACAGCTGGTTCAGAAGGTCTGCATGTCAGACAAGCTCTTAGGCTATGCTGATGCTGTCAGAGCACACCAGGCAGCAGCAAGATTCTACACACCCTCATGAGAAAGACGCCGGTCCTGTGCTTCCTGGGAAGGAAAGGCGAGGCCTGGCTGCAAGGAGAAGCAGGAAAGAGGAACAGGAAGGAAGGCGCTCTGCTCCTCTGACCCAGTGTTTCAACTCGCGCTGCTCCGGGCACTTCCACAGTTTCCACAGGCAACCGGCAAGGGCATCCGAAGGCCCTTCCTGCCGCACTGAGAGGACAGCTGTTTGAAAGGATTCCTCTTTGTGTTTTCTCAACTCTGCAGAAGAAGTGTTTGTTAATATTTTATCTGTCTTTTTGTTTAAATAAAATATGTAGAGTTGGTTCCAATAGAAATTTAGCATCCTTGAGATATATATACACACATATATATAATTTCTATATATGCATAATAACTTATATGTATATACTTCATATACCTGGCTCATAAATATGTATTTTATATAAAAACACGTACATACACACACACACACACACACACACACACACACACACACATCTCAGTTTCACGTCAGTAATTTCAGAGAAGTAATCAATAAGCCAGTTGCTAAACTTGGACCTCAGATCTCAGGTTATTACATTCAGCCCTAGTCCTTAATAAGAACGATGACTGCCCAAGAATGATGCATAGACACAAACAGAGTGGCATGTAGCAATAACCACCTGCCATGTCCTTCCACTTCTAGTGCCCCCTTGTGAAGAATTCTGCCTTGTGTGTTTTATTTTCGCAGATCAGTGGAACACTATAGGCAGCCGTGTGTTTGTATTTTGCCTTAGAGTTAAGTCTAGTGCTCAAGTGATCACCTCCAAGGCCCTGGCCCTTGGTATAAATGCCTTTTCATTTTCTTCATATAGTGTCTAGTCTCCTTTTTTCTTAATTTCAGTGCTCTACTTCACATGTTTTTCATAAACGGGTCTGAATCCTTTGGGCAAAATAAATCTCATTCTCTTTCAGCGGATGGTGACTTTAGGAGACAGAACATCCCGGAGGGTAAATTGTCACCTGTCCTATGATCAGTTGCAGAATCTGTATGTTGTACCTTTCTGCAAACAGAAGCAAAAAGGAGAGAAAAGTCAGCAGCTGCTACACCTGCTGGGGAAGAGGGGGGAACACTGCTAAACACCACTGTGGAGGGGCACTGCGCCAGACATGCCTGCAAAATCAACTCCTTTCAGACTTGCTTCAACTGCTGAAATCAGAGAAGTTAAGTCAATTTCAAAGGTCACAAAGAAATAGTGGGGCCAAAATTCCAGCCCCTTTAGCTCCTGCTGCTGCAGTTGAAAGTCTCCAATCCAGGGTTAGCAGAAGGCCTAAACTAAGGTCTAGCCCCATGGGCGTGTACCTGCTGTGCTTATGAAGTGGAATAACCCCCAGTTTTCACAGTGCTTCAGAAACACTTTGTTAGTTTAGTTAGCTGGAAATTTCAATAGTCCTATAAAAAAAAAAAAAGAGTTCATAGAAAACTCTGCCAGTTTGCTTTCTGGATTTGGACCTCAGGCGAGCTGATCTTAGAAGCAAATCACTTACACAGCACTATTGGTAGATTCATTTCAGATGGCAAACATTACTTGAAAGTACAGATGTTGTTTATGATTTATGTGGTTTATAAATAACTTTATCAGATTGAAGAATAAGACTCAGTGTGTCATATGGACTTTTTATTGACCAAAAGGACAGCGGGGCGGGGGGTGAAGGCAGCGGATTCTGTACCTCAAAGGGGAAATTTGGAAAGAAATTATTGTTTCTCTGCTCAAACTAAGAGAAAAATCCCTTTAACACATATATGATGCTTCATAATGTCACTTTTAGTCATGTCCCTAAAATAGTCTTACCGAGTCCTATTTCCTAGTAAGATGTTTATAACCCCACTGACTTATACCCTCACCCTCTCTAAAGAGTTTAATTCCTTAAAGAAAAAACTTGTTAAATATACATGTGGCAACTCTCCACGAAGACCATAATCTTGATGTACTGTAAACATGTACTAATAAGAAATAAATTGGAAAACAAAGATAATATTTGGCCACCCTACTTCAAAAATTAACTTGGGACAAGATTCACATTATATTTAAATTTTATGGGAATTTTTCACCTATTCCGTAGAACATTTTTCATTTCAAACTATACAAGTATAGGGGACTCAAAAAACTAGCATTTTGCTAAAATACATCACCTTTAATGTAAATCAACCTAGTTACCACCTACTCATCTATATCTATACAGTGAAAGGTAAATTTCCAAACACCAACTTTTTGGAAATAGCAGCCAAGAAATTTCTGGATGTAACTACTTTTCTTCACTCTAAAAATTCATACTATAATTTTCATAATTTCTTCCTTCTCTAAGCCAGTAAATTTCAAAATGTTTACCTTGAAAGAAAGAGGACTAGGTTTTGTGCTTTGACCAGTCGCCCAAATGAGAGTTTTTAAAGTAGTATTCTATAGGGATTCGTGATTTTTTTTTCCAAGTCATCTTAAGGAGATTACCAAGAGGGATTTTGATTGTCTTATTTTGTTTTGCATTTTATTTCTAGTCCAATCTAATCACAACTGATTTAAGCAAGGCTAATGCCAGAGTCCCACAGAAAAGGTGCTGGCTGTCTAAGTCTATATACATTAGGCAAGAATCATACATATTTGAGTCCCACTTTTATCTTAGTGTGATGCTGCCTGCTCCACAGGTTCTGGTAGGTTGAAAATGGCATGAAGACTTGGATCAGAGTTTTCTTAACTTTCTACACATCTTACTCATTTCATGGAAGGATCAATAAATAAGTGACTAAGTCTACCAATGCAGAAAGAGGCAGATCTCTATGTTTAGAAACCAACAGCAACATCCCAAGCACAGTTGATGCCACTAGTACTACTTGCTGAATTAGAACCAACAACAAAGTGTACATAAACCAAGAAAAAGGATTAACCCCCAAATCTGACTTAATGTCCTCTTGAAGTCAAGTCCTGGTATGGAAAATTTTGCTTTGGTGGGTGGGTTGCACACAGCCTGTGTTCCAGACACATCAATTGCAAAAGGAGTGAAAATTCAGAACAGAGCCCTCTCTGCCCCTTTGCTCCATCCCCAGCCCACGAGCGATCAGACCCAGAGACCATCTGCTCTGATCCAGCCTCTAGAAAGTCCTGGGTGGAGAACCATGGGCATGCTAAAGAAGATGCAAGTTCATCAAGACCCTTGGGGGAGTCACTGTATCCAGAGTGGATGATCTTTGTGGTTTCAGAATGCTCATTCCACTTTCTGCCTGCGCAACTACGATTTCAAAACAACTAGTGGAGAAGTTTAAAAGTTCATTTCCATGCAACTAGTTTGACTGTTCTTTGGAAGTGACTATATTTGGCCTAAAACTGTTTCAGGATTGAATGAGCCAACATTCCCAAGGAGCATTTAAATGAGCTATATCATCTTCGCAATATGGGAATAGCTGAGTTCTGTATCAAGGTCTATTTTCACTCAATTATATGTATACTTTATTATGTAAAAATAGAGCAAAAACATGACACTTCCAAGAGTTTTCCCTACATTACAGTAAAAGCATGAGTTGGGATTTCTTTAAATTGAAGAACTGGATGTTTATTTTTGCCTTCAAAGCTGTCACCCTTTTTATGTTTAATTTCCCCCAATTTGTTGTTATTCATCATGCTTATTATTTAGGAGAATTTATTGATAGCAAAATGTGTTTGTTAGCAACTCCAAAAGAGGAAGTTGTCTACATTGTCAATTTGTGGTGGATGGAATTGTTTAAAGTTTTAAGAATAAAACAAAACAAACAAAAAGCTGATGGCAAAATGACTACAAATGCAGGGCAGCTTTTCTCATATTAAATTGATGGGTTTTCTCCCCTTGGTCAGAGCCTTGTACAGCCCTTCTCTATCCAGGACCAGAAGATATGTGTGTAATATTAAATACCTCATGAAAGGACATTCTTGAAATGCTTCCAACTCTAGAAGTCTCATTGTGAATCCTATTTGCAGTTTCAAGCTATGCAAAAACAAAATCTCAAAACCTACCATCCCTTCACAGATTGTGCGCATATGTAAAAACAGGGAGAGAAAAACTTTATCCCCACTGTAGAAACTGCAGACTAGAAGACATACACTGGAGACAAAGATGTGCAGGTTACAAGAACGGAATGAAGCCACTTAAGAAAATGTCAATTATGGAACGTTCTGTGCATGAGTATGTCCATTAATTAAGAAATGAGCTGAAATTACTAGTGGATTTTATAATGGCCACTAACCAGCTGCCACTCAGCTGTAGCTTGGTGACAGATGGTAGTGACTGATCTGGACTAGATTTGACCTAGAGATAGACCATCACTTATTAAATTGCAGTCCCAAATAAAATTCCATGCACTGCAGCATCTCACCATTACATCTCAGAGTGAGATGCCCCGACAGCCTTCCTGACCTGCCACCCCTGTTGCAGACGGCAAACTATTCCAAGGACTTAAAGATAACACTCAGTGAAGGGAAGTCCGTAATATCTCTAGGGAGATAAAACAATGCAACCTGAATGAGTGTCCCCCGGATAAGGCACAGTACAAAACGGAAGCTCCCATCCACACTAACTCTGGTTTGTTACCTCCCAACACTGAGATATAGTCTCCTTGTCAATCACACGATTCTCATTTATATAGCAAGTAATGAATAGTGACTGGGTTCTGCCTTAATCCATCAGCACATCCTCAGACTGTGGAGAAATGCTACAGACTGGCCCTTTGTAGGCTTCTGCAGGAACAACTCACCAGAGTGAGGACTTCAAAAGTTCCAATTACTGTCACCAGGCCCTGTTTCCTCAGAGTATTTGGAAAAATTAAACCAAGCTGTACTTTCGGAAACTAAGTATCATGAAGACCAAGGAGGAAGTCCTACTGTTATGAAATCCAGATAGAGAAAATAGAGCTCAGTGTATTAAAATCTTATAGGTAACATGCTGCAGCGTTTTCTTCATGTTTTCAGAACACCAGGTACCATTTCAAACATCACATGTAGTTGTTGCACTTCATTACAAAAGACATACATTCAAAGTGCAAAGCCATGACACAGATAAGAGACATTTGGTCTTAAAGTTATTGTTTTATGACTTATTACAAACAGACAGAATACTGTTATTAGCAAAGTTCATATTTAACACGTTACACTAATCTTACTTTTTAAAACTTCTTTTTTTAGCTGGAAGGAGCCCGAGTAATACTGTAGCTAATCTTTCTGAAGCATGTCCACTGAAAGGTCCCAAAGAGTAGAGGGCAGTGATTAAAGATTTCTCAGAGATTTAGGGGAAAATCCTACAGAGGTCTGACAATGGATGAAATTTCTTTGTATTTTCACATTTCATCCTAAAACTAAGTGCAGTTAGCACAGTATAATCATATCTCTATGCAAAAAGTGATGTCAAAATTGCCCCATTACATAAAATTAATGCATGGCCAAGATTGTACATTTTTATCCCATTATCCTGCTTGTGCCTCTGGATATTTGTGTGACCACATTGTAAAACAACAGTTCTAAGCCAAATTCCTCAGTTGATGGATAAGAATACTCAGGCTCACAGAGTTGGTGATCTAACTACGATCATATGACTCTAAAGTCTCACAAGATTAAGTGTCTTACCCAGGGTCACACATGGCAGTGGAGCGATTAGAACCTAAGTTTCTGTCACTCCACAAACCACTGTGCTTTGAACTAAGCAGATGCTGTCTAGGACAATTCTGCATTTGCCATGTGCTTGCTCTTGTCCCACAGGCTACTTCATCCAGCTTCGTTTCCTCACCAGGTCTTCATCTCCACTCCAATTCACCTTTTGTGTTGAGCCCCCTTGTCCCCTGAATTCTGCTTCTGAATTTTCTGTTGTGGGCTTTGACAATCTTTTGTCTGATCCACTTTTCAGTTTCACTCTTTTTGAGTTGGTGGCTTGTAGAGGTTCCACACATTTGAGCTCCTCTGTGGCACGTGGGCATCCCAGCACTGGATATAGCTGGGTGTGTTGCCAAAGGATACAATGTGGGGAAGAAAACAAGCTCACAGAGAGAAGCCGACCTGATGTAGACACCAGAGAGCTGAGAGCTAGAACAGCAGGAAAAATAGAAGAATGTACTAGCCGCCCCCCATCTGCAGGAGACATGCTCAAAACCCCCCATGGATGCCAGAAACCCAGACAGTACTGAGCCCTGTACAAGCCAGGTTTTTTCCAGTAACAGGCAGGTAGTGACTACGATGTAGACGTGCCAGGCAACGGCATGATTCACTTCTCAGATGGGATGGGGCAGTATACAGACTACGTTTCATCATCCTGCTCAGAAAACTGGCACACGATTTAAAACTTACAATTTTTTTTTTTAATTCTGGAATTTTCCATTTAATATTTTCAGGCTGAAGTTGACCATGGGTTACTAAAGCCACAGAAAGTGAAACCTAGGATAAGGGAGGAATATGAAAATAAAAAATTAGAGATGAACCCAAGACGCTGAAACAGAATAGGGAATAAATTGGGCTGTAAAGGTCTAAAGGAAAGTGGTTAGACAGTTTCAGAAAAGAGAGTCTGTGCAGAGGCTCACGTGCTAAGATGCAGGGCATAGCTGATCCTCTGAGGCATGGAAAAGGGTCCACAGGGAAAAATAAGCCTGGGGCGCCTGGCAATGTCATCACAGTGGCACTGAGCTTTATCCTGAGGACACTGAAGAGATGCTACTGAGGACATCTCCAACTTGGCTTTATTAGTTAAAGGAACTGTGTTCAATGAAGTTTTTAAAATGGTCCCCTTTCATATCTGCTTTTATCGTTCTATATTAAATAATAGTCCTTGGGAAGAAAGGCCATAAATGAATGTTTTCTAGCTTCTGATATTATAAGAACTTGTTCCCAGACTTTGTGGCAAATAGTGTGGACACTGGCTCAGGCACAAATATGTGGAATCTACTTCAAAAACTATCCTTTAAAATACACAAAGTTCTTTTGTGGAAAAAAATGCCACTACAGAACCAATTTTAAATGTTTACCTATATACTTAAATCTCCAAACTGAGGATAGCAATTTGAGATGGATGGTCAAAAGCTGTTTCTCTCCCTTTTTATTGTACTATTATTAACTGGTAAGAAAGCCTAGCAGTTCATTTATCAGAGAAAAAATGTATAAATGCTTGACAGATGAAAGCAATAGCCAAAATGTTATGACTTTATGTGAATTACATTTTATAGACAAAGCATGCCAATCGGTCAACCTCAAGTTACTGCACTGTTACCTATGGTAACAGTAAGATATTTTCCTCATTACTTAGCAATACCAAATCTCAAAGAAGTACCAAGCATGAAAAACAGATGTTAAAATGTGACACTCAAGCTTACCTTACTCTACACAGTTGTTCCTTTTTACATCCCTTCTCCAAAGTCCTTCCTGAAAATTTTCACAAGTTTTATTGATTTGATTGCAGGGGTGAGAGTTGTAATATAAATGTGGGACCCACATAGGAACCTGCTTTGTTATTAAAGTAACAATAAGATGGGAGAAACTAGTTTTATACTATAATGTTCATTACTTTGCATGATCTATGATTTCACACAAGTAACCAAAATCAAAGGCCTAGTTCTCATTTTATTTCAAACATTTTCATTTGTATTCGCCCTTTACTGTATCAAGCATTCTTTTAAATGTATCAAAGACATGTCTTTCATTTTAAATAGAAAATTATTTTTCATTATTGTGTTATTATGGATTTTTAAAAAACTCCAATCACCCAAGAAATATCACCAATCATCTAGGAAATAACACAAAGAATCAACAATTGGGATCTAATCTTATTAAAAAGCTTTTGCACAGCAAAAGAAACACCAACAGAGTGAAGAGACAACCCACAGAGTGGGAAAAACATTTTTGCCAGCTATTCCTCTGACAAAAGACTAATAACACAAATATATAAAGAACTCAAAAAAATCAGACCCCCCCAAATTTAAAGACTCAATCCAAAAGTGGGCAGCAGAAATGAATAGATAACTGTCAGATGAAGAAGCAGAAACAGCAAATAAACATATGAAAAAATGCTCAACATCACTAATCATTTGAGAGATACAAATTTAAACAACACTGAGATTACGCCTCACTCCAGAAAGAATGGCTATTATCAACAAATCAGCCAATAACAAATGCTGGAAAAAGGAACCCTTCTCCACTGTTGGTGAGAGTGTAGACTGGTGCAACCGCTATGGAAATCAGTGTGGAGATTCCTCAGGGAACTAGGACTAGAGTTCCATTGACCCACTATTCCCCTTCTTGGTATCTTCCCAGAAGAATTAAAAGCATCACACCACAGTGATACATTCACACTCATGTTTATAGCGGCACAGTTTGTAATAGCTACATCGTGGGAACAGGCCAAATGCCCATCAACCAATGAATGGATAAAGAAAATGTGTTTTTCTTAATACAATGGAGTATTACTCTGCCATAAAGAATGATAAACTTGAGATATTTCAAGGTAAATGGATGCATCAAGGTAAATGGATGCATACTCTTAAGTGAAATAAATCAGACACACATGTTTAAATACTGCATTGTTTCTCTGGTGTGAGAAACTGAACGTGTAAATAAAGATTAAAATGTATTATATTGGGAAAGGGAAGAAAGTGTTCAAATGGGAAGGGGAACAAGGGAGAGGGAGGGGTAAAGGAACAGAGGGACAAGAGAAATAAGGAATAGAAGGAAAAAACAGAAACAAATTTTTTTTTTTTTTTTTTTTGGTGCTGGGGATCGAACTCAGGGCCTTGTGCTTGTAAGGCAAATACTCTAGCCACTGAGCTAAATCCCTAGCCACAAAGTTTTTATAAATAAGGAGGGAGGAGTTGGTGAGGGGAGGGGAGGGGAAACGGGAAAAAAAAAACCAGCAAGATATATCACGTACAGGTACAAATCCCTGTGATGAATGTTATCACTATGTATATCTAAAAATGTATCATTAAAATTTAAAAAAACTAAAATATATGAATAAAGAAATAGAAGAAAATGAAGTATTCATCATGACACCACTCTCAAAACCATTTGCAATATAAATTCAGTTCCAGGTTGTTTTTCTCTGTACACTCATATCTACATATCCGTAACTATTTTCTTGGGGAAAATTTTGGAACCAAAACATACAGTATAGATCTTCCCATGCCAATTACTCTTCATTGGCAGCATCATATTTAAATACTGAAGACGGTGTCCTGATAGGGATATGCCATAATTTATTCAACTAATCACTGATTTCTGTGCATGAAAATTGCTTCCAATCTTTTGGTTTTATAAATATTATGGCAAGGAACAAAATATGTAGCTTAATCTTTCTGCACATTCTTGATTAATTCCTCAGCATAAATTCCAAGAAGTAAAATTTCTGGGTCAAAAGGATGTATGTTTTATAATTTTGGGTACATAACTGCAAAATTGCATCCACAAAGATTCTACCAAATTATATTTCCTCTTAGAGGTAAGTAGATGACATTTTCTGTCTTTTTTTTGTTTTTTGTTTTTTGTTTTTAGTTTGCTGCTATACTTCTTGGATTCCAAGTGGCAAGTGTTTCCTCCATATTTTAACATCTTCAACATCAAGTCACATTTTACAACTGCTGGCATATCATAGCTTAACTGATGGTACATTTTCTTTCACAGTAATACTCACAAAATAATATTACATCATATAAATGATGATGTAATTCAATTAGATAGAGTATTTACCTTTATATATGTGATTTTTCTAAATAAATATATAGAAGTTTTTAGTTTTTATGAAATCAAATGATCCCTTATTGGCTGTCATTCTTATAATTCCTCTAATTTTATTTAATAAATACCCATGTTTTCTCCTCAGACAATATATTTAAATATTCCATGATTAATATGCAAAATTACTTTTTGCACACACGATCAGCCAATTACCCTGACGGTATATGTGAACTAATTCTTTTGGTATGCATATATCATCTGTGATGGTTAACTGATTGTGTCATTTTGTAAGAGAGGCTTAACTAAATTGGTTTAGCGATTCCACACCCTGGGTGTAGAAGGTCCACCCTAGGGTGGCCCATCACCTGGATGGTATAAAAGGTAAATGAAGAGGGATAGATCTGGTCAGGTTTCTTTACATTGGCTTCGGTTCCTTTGGAGGAGCTCCAGACCTTCACTTGGATCCTTCAGAACTTCAGACCTTCACCTGGATCCTTCGGACCTCTAGACCTTCGCCTGGATCCTTCGGAGCTCCAGACCTTCAGCTGGGCCCTTCAGATCTCCAGTGCGCAGACAGACCCTCTGCACTCTTCCATGTCGGACTTGTAGGAAGCCCAAGGAAGCCAATTCATAAGCTCTTACATATTCACATATCTTGCATTGTATCTGTTTCTCTAGTGAACATTAATACATCATCTTTAAAAATTATTTTGTTTAGACACTAATCAGCCCTATTATTTCATGGTTTTAAACCCAAGAAGCATTTAATACATATCTGTGACGGATTAATTAAATTCACAGTTGAAAAGGAGATTTTGGAATGAGGTCAGGTTATGAAGTCACGGTTTAGAGCTGGTAAAGAGATTATAGCTTTAGTGGTTGAAGGCCACTTGGCCACTGGGTTGCCTGACTGATTACTGCTCTGTCACAGGATGTATAATAGGAGACAGCAAATTAAAAAGTAGTGCCCCTCAGTGTTGATGACCATTCTTAGGGTCCTCTGGATCAGGGAGCCAGGATGACTGTGCCAGCCTGAAAACTTTTCTGGATCAGTCTCAACACAATTCCTCTGGCATTTATTGAAAGCCAATCAGGGTCAAATAATACGAGAGTCAGGGACATGTTCCCCACCCAGTTCATCAATTCAGCTCACAATTTTATCTTCTATAATGCCCAACTGCAGTCAGTGCATTCCACTAACACATAATGAACAGTCACTCTGTCTCTGCTGAGCACTAATACTAGGTGGATGATAGGAAGACATTTCTGACCTCAGAACACCAGCCTGTGAGGAAGACAGACAAAGTCAGTAACAAGGGATGTAAGATCCAACCCTTATTTTACTGATTCACGCTGGAGTGGGTGCAATAGAGGAGCAAAGAAGAAAACAAGGGAACAGAAGAAGGTGAGGAGGGGCCAGAAAAACTACCAGAAGAGGTGTGTGAAGAATTTCTTGGCCAATACAGAGTTGGGGGTTACAGAGACTGGGAAGGGTTTAATAAGCACACAATGCAAGGACAGAGTGAAGTGTCCAAGGACATATTTGGAGAAACTGAAAAAGAGCCAGACAGAAGACATACTAAGGAGCTGGAATGAGAATTTAGTGATTGAATGAAGGTAGGGACAGGGAAAAATCAGGCTGATTCTTTCTTTTGCAGCTTGTATGTTGTACCCACCCATTGGACAGGAGAAAAAAAACAAGAGGCGGAAGGGCAAAGACACACTAAGTTTTAGACATACTGAGTTTGAGCTGCTGTGGGTGGAAATATCCTGGTGGACACATGTTCGACTTGAAGTTAGGTGTATGAAGTCTGGAATTGGAGGGAGAGCTGATTACATCCAACTGTACATCCTTTCACTTCATTTGCCTTCCTAGTAAGAGTATCCTTGCTGGGGAATGAGAATTGAGTGTGTTTGTTGATTTGTTTGTTTGTTTTGTGGGAAATGAGAGAGTTCATTGAAGAAGTATGATCTTCCTTCTATTCTGCAGTCAAAGACACTGGACTCTAGAAGGAGAAGCGACCTTAAGAAGGCAGGCTAGATATCTTGTAATTATGCAGATTAGGTCACAGCGAAAGAAGGTCCCTGTCCCACCCCAACATCAACCCTTCTGCTGAGCTATCTGTGCTGACCATAAACTGCTTATTCTTTGCTACACAGCTGGAATGAAAACTACTCCAGAATGACCTATCTGTACTAAGTTGGCTGATTTTTAAAAACAAAGGAGAAATTATATGTTTTTAAAAATACTATTTTGGTGGAATAAGAAACATGGTTTTTGCAATCCAAGTCACACACTTGCAGTGCTTTCCCAAACAACCTCACCTCCTGGCACACAGAAGGCAGAAATACCCCCAAGTTTCTGAGAGTGCAGATCTGTGATTTGCATCTGGATTTTTGGAATGTGACAGACCCTCAGTGTGAATTAGATTTTATTATATGTACACCAGGGTCAGAAGGTGCCCTATTTGCAGTGGGAGTTCAGACTGATTAACTGCTTACATGGAGAAAGAAAAGGATAGGTAGAGGCTGTGCAAGTACAATGCATTTCATACACATATTATTTTCACATATTGTCTTGTACAGTCTGATAGGTAAACATTCAGAGTTTCTAGTTTCTCTGGGGTGTTACGATCGGCTTGAAACATGCCCTGAGGTAAAAGGGTTCTGAGAACAAGTGGTTGTGTTAATGTGGCTTAATTGACAACAGCCAATGTGAACCCCTATTCTTTAAGATCTATGCCTCACTAAATCGTTACATTAAATAATGGAGAAGAACTTTACGAAGAAAACCCTCACGAGCACATGGTTTTCATTTGGGGAGTAGGGGACACAGAGAGACTCTGCTCTGAGGTTGCCTTCATGGCTTCAGGCAAAACCAGGAGATTCCACAGAAAGTACAGCAGAACTCCGCTCTCCGCCGTGAGAGGAACTCAATTCAGTGTGTGGGAAATCTCAGGAGTTCTGAATTTGTGGACAATAGTTAAATAGAGAATGGTGAATAGTTACATTCCTTTTATTTCTGGGGTTTTTTTCCCGGTAATTAGTGCTACCTAAATACTTTTGCCATGGAAAGTGACATAAACTTTAAAATGCTTCTTTTTAGTAACTTTAGTTACCATACTACATGGCAAATGCAAAGTAGATGACAAATGATGACTCTTAAGGCCTCCTTTCCAAAAGGGAGAAGAGAATATGAAGAAAGGTATCAAGCCTGATGGAATGAGTGGTGGAGAGGGCAGAGGGCTGGAGAGAAATAGAAGGATAAGTCGATTCTATATACAACTGATACTTCCCAAATACTCAAATGGACCACCACTAGATGCCCATGTGCAGGGTTTACATGTGCTATAGGACATTAAAATAATTACTTCTGCCCATGTTTTGGGTAAGGCCTAAAGGTTAAGCATGAAATAACAGGTGAATATTGTTCTAGATAATCTTTTTGGAATTTGCAAGGAATTGTCGAAAATTAGTTTTGTTACCCTGACTCGTGGTTTTAAAGCTGTTTGAGCATGGTGGCATTTACTGCAATAAGATCCCTGGCTGTGGAAATAGGAAAGAACGCTTCTTCCTACCTCAAGCTTAATAAGAAAGGTTTGAAGAAGCTAATTAAGAAAAGAATGAAAACTGATTTTTACCTAAAGGATTCAGAAAGGACTGAGGAAATACCAACAGGCCAAGTCTTCTTTTTAAAACACAATCGGAGATTTTATTATCCATCATAGTTGACATATGACTTATGTCTTAGATGAATCTTGTCCTTGAAAGTGATGTGGGAGACTTTTTGTTACCAGATCACTGAAAAAGCTAGGGGACCTTTGTAAGATTGGAAGGGAGGAAAAATCCAAGTGTGTTGGTCAGCTTTCCACCACTGTGATAAAATATGTGCGATAATCAATTTATAGGAGAAAAGGTTGATTTTGGCTCACAGTTTCAGAGGTTTCAGTCCATGGTGTACTGGCCCACTGCTTTGGGGCCTGTGGCAATGTAGCAAGAAGCATAACATGGAGCAAAGGGGCTCACCTCACTGGTGGCAAGACAATAAAAGAGAAGAGAGGGGGGTCCCAATCCCCTCTTTAACAAGGGCCTGCCCTCAGTGACCTAACTAACTTCCTTCTACTAGCTCTCAGCTCCTACAGGATCTGTTAACTCCCAACAGTCCATCAATGCATGGGCTTCTGGGGGTCGTTCAAGATCCAAACTATAACACCAGGAGTTTATGAAGAATAAAATTGTGGCAACATCCTCTTAAGTCTGTACCCTGAGTTGAACTCTAGGCAAATATGAGGGTTGCATATGTCAAGGTACCCTGGGGGGATCTGCCTCCCCAGATATGAGACTCCATTCTGCTCTGAGACGCACTCAAAGGCTGAATGTTGAAAGGTCTGATTTTGTATCCTTTTTTCCAAGTGTAGTATATGACTAGTAATTTTAATAAATACAATAAAAGAAACCAAAATACTCCCATTTTATATCACTGGCATTTATAAGTTGCACACTCAAACCAAGTTGTACATTATCCTAAACGCTCTTAATCTCTGTAGAGGCATTTGGTAGTTTTCCTTCCACACTGATTTATTCTTTGGGAGATTTCTGTAATACCGTACAACAAATCGTGGGGGGAAAATCAACTTGCGTTGTCAGGTATAACGTGAAATATACACTCCTTTCCAGCTCTGCTTGATGAGATACAATATGCCTTAAATGACTAGAAAACACAGCTGAATCTGTTTTTATACAGTTACTTGTAACTAAAAGTGTGTTCTATTTTTAATCAGTCCTCACCTACCAGCTTCTCTATTAGTACTGCCCCTTTAACAAATAGCATGCCCTAAAAGTTATGTGTTTACAAAGTTTAATTTGAATACTTCATCATTGATTCATCCTTTAAAATCCCTATTTACCAAACAAAGAAGCTGTAGTCTATGTACTGTCAAGACCAATAAAATCAGAGTCGGTTTCTACTGCCAGCTCCATGCCTTACTGGCCTACCTTGTTCAGTCTGCAGGCTTGAGCAAGCTGGATTTCCCCATGTTCACTGTGGGCCTTGGTTGAGGACCATGGGAAGGACTCACTGAGAACAGGGTAACAAACCTCTGCCCTCACAGTACTACCTCAGTGCAGGATGGCAGTGCTTACTGTGCTTTATACATGTCATGGCCTGAGCCGCTCCAGGACCCCAGAGACATCTGAGACTGGGTAGAGAATTAACAAACCTGCAATCCAGTTGAGCATACACAAAGATACTGCAACAATCATTTCAAAGTTCAAATGAAAACAGAACTCACGAAACCGTATCAATTCAAACAAGTGTTTCGAAATGTCAGTGATAAGATTCCCCAGGAGGCAATGAACTAGATGAGCAACAGGAAAAGGATGAGAGAATGGAGCTTGTTCGGAGAGACTGGATAGGAAAAGAGGAATGGGTAAGGCGGTATTTATTATTGAGATTGCAAACTAGGGTGTCCATCACAAAATGTCACAAGTAAGTCCTGATTTCCAGCTTTTCTTTGAACCCCACAGCACAGCCCTGAGTTGTCCACCTTCGCTGTGGCAGCCCAACGATCTGGACCCTGAGTTTCTTACTGCCCTTGGCGGTGACTTACTGAAGCTCTCTGCCTGGCCCTGGTAGCATGTGGAATGGCTCATCTCTGAATCAGAAGTTTAGTTGACCTCATACAAACACCATCTCACTCAGGCTACCACAGAATACCTCCTATCCCTCCCTTTATCTCATTCCACTGGCAATTCTTTATCTTGTAACACCTTGGGAGCTGCATTCTACACTCTAAACATAGAAAAATGGCAAATGAAACCAGAGTTTATTTTAGATGGTATCTTTTCAAAGGGGAAAAAAAAAAACTCCTAAAGGACATTTTCTTGAATTAAGATCCCAGAAAGAATAAAAAACAACCAAATCCTGTAATAATAAACGCTCTCATGAGCCCTGGGGTTGGCTGACCTTTGAATAAAATGATCATTATTTGCTAAGCTTCTCTAGTAAAATACAATTCTCTAGTTTAGGCATCTCCTTCTTTCCTTTCCCTTTCCTTGTCTTTACTTCTTTCCCTTTTCTTTCCTTTTTGCTTTCTTTTCTTTTTTTCCTTCCTTCCTTCTCCTGGATTAGTTCTTAATATGATTAGAAAGATTTTCTCATCTCTTTTTCTTTAAACATGATTTTCAAAACCCACCCCCCAAAATGCACACAGAAACTAGAATGCCTAAAACCGCTCCTCCTATCAAGATCTAGAGGAAGAAGGAGAGAGAAGGAGAAGGAAGAAAGAAATTGTAGTTTTCTAGATACAGTCTCTGAGGTAAAACATTAAAAGCCTCCTGTACTCAGTGTTCCCTAAGCCTCATGCAAAAAGCAAGGGTTTGGAGTACTGTATTTTCCCATAAACTGTGAGATGGACAACAAATAATCTGTGTTCTAATATCCCTAGAATAAAAATTCACAATTGGCTTGTTTCTCTGTAAATGACAGCAAATTCGAAGTCACATTTGTAATAATGCGCCTTTGTCTTGCATGCTACAACACTGTGTGGAACAGGAAAGAGGTGTTCCATCTTACAGCTAACATGCAGACAATGTTTTGCAACCTTGGGACAGAGTCATCTTTACAGTGAGGAGCACGACACTGAACGGAGAAGCAATATGTAAGAATTCTTTTCCAGGAAGTCCACTCAGTGTGGAGTGGTGCACACACTCCCTTGACCCTTCTTCAGGAAATTTTTGGTAAAGATGTGTATTACTTCCAGTGGCTTCTAGAGTAAGTTTTGTGCGCATTTTGTTAAATGTCCTCAAGGCCGTCTTCAGCATTCTCTAACCCAGTAGTCTTCAGGGGTGGCTCCCAGCCCCTGACTAGCACCAGCAGACCCTGGGAATTTGCTGGCATAAGCTTTTGAATTCCACACTAGCTCCACTGTGTTAAAAGCTCTGAGAGTGAATGAACCTAGAAACGTGTGTTTGATCACCCTCTAAGAGATTCCAATGTTCACTGAAGTTTGAGAAATGCTGCTGTAACCTAGAGTAAGCAACCATTACTGAGAAGCTGTCTGCAGCAAAGGCGACAGATGTCACCTATTCAGATCCCCCAGTGCACCTGCTCCCCCGAGGCTTCGAGTTGCATAGCTAAGGGGTTCTGCCTTTGTCTCTCCCCAGGGACACAGCCTGGGTCAGCAGCATAAAGGGAGATGCCTGGGCAGCTACCCACCTACTGTGTCCCAACCCTGGAGCAGTTAATGACCGATTGAGGGCACTTAAGCCTGGACCCCTTGAAGGGGAGGGTGACTCTGCACTGAGAGCGCCTGGCTCAAGCCAAGGGTCCTCATGGATCCTTCTTCCCTAGGTGGTTCTTTTCACTCTCTTACAGTGTGCTGTTAAAGACTAGACTACTCCCCTCACTAAATCCTGTGTGACTGGATTCTTGGATGGAACAACGCTAAGACATTATTAGTACTCATAACGATTACAAGTAATTGTTATGCTTTTCTCAGAGCAATGATGCTTCCAGGGTGGCAATTTGTTGGGGAAGGTTCCTAAACACAGGAAAACACCCACAGGAGTCTTCTCACTGGTCTACCAGACAACACTGTGTTTCAGCACAGTGAAAACAAAAGTTGAAAACTGATAGAGCAGATTACTTCTGTTGAAACTTCAAGATCTAAAATTTATATCACTACACTCCCTTGTGGTGAATAAGAAATATTTATGGTGCAATTTTATTTGTGTTCAACTATATGAAGAGAAAAGACTGTGGCTACTATTTGAATTTCATTTCTGTTTGAATGCATGAAAGAAATAATCTCCAGAGGAAACGTCACTGTCCTCAAATAAGATATTCTTATTTTATATTCACTAACATAAAATAAGTCATTAAACAAACATTTACTATGCTCTGATGTTCCAGACACTGGGACTTCAGTGGTAAACTCTACAGAGTCTCTGCGCCTGGAGAATTTCTAGAGAAGTACATGTAATCTGGTAACAAAGCACACAGCAGGAGGAAGCAACAGGGAGTGACAGCCCAGGTGGAGGGAGGGGCGCACACCAGCACCCAAGGTGGTGGCACCTCACCACACACTTTGGTGCAGGAAGGAAAGCCCTGGCAACAGCTGGAGCACCCTGCACTGCAGAAGCCGCAACCAGAAAGACCCTGCAGGGGGCTTGCTCAGCCAGGCCCAAACTCCAGGGCTCAGGTGGCTGTTGGGCCCTGAGCTAGGAGTCAGCAGCAGGAACAGGTTCAGGAGGCAGCCAGGCAGGGACTTGCAGGTCACAACGAGAAGACAGGGTGAGGGGTTTTCCTCGGAGGGTGCTGAGCGGGTGCTGGCAGGGCCTGCCTGTTACGTACGGCAAGAGAACCAGGGACCACAGGGAAGAAAGCAGCGCAGTGGACTATGTGGCGGGGGTGGGATGGAAACTGACAGCCTCCAGGAAAGTTTGCTGATCTGCTTGTATGTGGCTTCAATCCAGTGAGATATCTGAAGGGCCCCGTGGAGTGTGCTCACGCCACACGCTCAATGCAGCTCGCCTTTCCTCCTTCCTTGAGCCCAGCCAGGGGCAGGGAGGATGCATTTAGAGCAGCCCTGAGGCTCAGGTTCCCAGAGTGAGGTGGATAGAGGGCATCACCGAAGCACGGGGACCCAGGAAGTGCTTCAGGGCTGGTCCTGGCACTGACATCGGCACGAACACATTTCAGAAAGCACATTCCTGCTTCGGGCCTCTTTATGTTGTACTCTGCACAGCTGGGAAGTGTCACCAAGACCACGTTCTGTTCTCCAGAGCAAGTAGTAAGGAATACTTTCCACTTTATTGTATTCAAAGTGTATGAATATGTTACTAAACAATCCCGTAAAAGAACACATTTCATGTCATCTATGCTAACAACTAAAAATCTCTACTTCATTTTTCACTTTCAGTAAAATTTCCTATTTGTTCTTAAGATTTTATTGTATGTTTTTAAATGCATGGAAAAAAGGTTTCAATTTTGATTTATGCCACAAGCAAGTTTTAACTTAGGAAGTCATTTCTTTACTAAGGAACAAACCTCCTCCTCCCGAGAGTTTACTTAGAAGCAATACTTAAAGCTTACATCCGTGGAGATTCCTCATAGTCCCTTTCTAAGTGAAATTCAATTTTCCCATTTCTAAATTTTCCAATGCTGGTGGTTGTGGTGTATGTGCCGTTAGTCAGGTGGTTTAGGAAAAGCAGGTTACGGGAAGGAAGGTAGGTGCTGGTTTTAAAATTAAACCTGAATCTTTCACATGCCTTAAGGATTATGTCCAAAAGAAATTGCTTTCCTCGGGACCAAAAGTACTATCTCACCACTCAAATGCAAAGGGCCAGAAGTCTATTTATACATTTTCCATGATTCGTTTCCCAGATTTCGCTTTCTACAAGCACTTCCTTCAGGGAAACACATATTTTTCCTCTCACAGCCCAATTTCCTGTAGGAGTGCCTCTTTCGGAAATGATAATCGCAGCGTCGTTCTTGGGTTTATGGTGACTACTTAGAAACAAAACACGCACATGCACACATACAAAACACCTTCCAAAATGAGGATGAAGCAGAGAAAGGCAAGTGAAGAAATGTTCTCCTTTTCCCAAATGCCCCCTCCTTTTTATTTATTTTTAAAAAGTAGCTTTTGTAGCATTTTCTTAGCTTACTTTGGGATTTCAAATCTCCATCCCCCACCCTTTAAAGGTAAACTCTTCTTAAGGTGTAGATTCATGAGCTCTGAGTCTCCAACAGAGTTGACTTGAACAGCTCTCTCTTGGGCAGTTATGGGCTACTCCGGCCTGCTGCTGGGACATGCCAGCACAGAGGTACTCTGGTGGTCCCAGGGGAGGGTGGGCCATCAGCAAGAGCGTATCTTGAGCTGAGTGCAGCTCTGTGCGGCTGTGCCCACAGGAAAAGGAAGGGGACACTGGAGCTGTATAGCCTTGCTTCCTAAACATAAAGCTGTCACTCAAAGCTGTCCTGAAACCCTCTGGCAATGCTGTGTCTCCAGTGATGGCTGTCCCTGGAAGTGGTGCTGGGAAGAAGGCTGCTCACCACTATGTGCAGCAGCCTCCAGAAAGGTGCCTAAGGGATGTCGCTGCCCCTGAAGAAAGTGCTCCAGGAGAATCACCACGCAGACACTGAAGAGCACACTTCCACTTACTGATCACCAGGCTTTGGGCTCAAATCTTACAGCCACCACATGTGCTCACTCTAAGGTGCTACCATGCTGAGTTTTCAAGACAGAATAAGAAACACCATCCTAACTAAAGTCACATATGACTGTAGAAACACTAGATAGTTTACCAATTCATAGGCTATCCATACGAAGATATTATCTCATTTAATCCTCATAAAAATCACAGCTCTCTGAGGCAGATTTTCTCTTCTCATTTTATACATGAGGGAACTGAGGCTAAAGAAAAAGAACAGGGAAATTAAGACAAAGGACAGAACCTGGATTTTGTATCCTGGACATCACACCCTCTGTAACCCATCAGTCCTTCAAGCGTCTCAGGCACACTGGGTTCAGCTGGTGGAAGAGTCTCCACCACTGCCCCAGTGAGACCCAGGGACAAATGTTAAGGACATAGGCAATAATTCCACACCAGTACGAGAGTTAAGTGGTCCAAGACTTTAAGTTCCACTGTGTCTGATGGAAAAAAATTAAATCCCACTTCCGCCATGACCCAAATTTCCGGATGAAATGTAGTAGATCAGAAGGAGTAACCGCACTGAGGTCTGAAATACCTGGGCTTTGTAACAATGCTGTGCTGGGACAAAAGGATTGATGTCCTAATCCGTGTTAAAATGGTGATTGGTAAAAGATGCTGAGAAAATTGGAAATTATAAAAATAGCTCCCTACTTCTCAGTGACACCAAAAATAAATTCCAAATGAACCCAAAGGTCCTGAATAAAAATGAAAGCATAAAAATCTCTGTGGTGATGGGATACTTTAGTGTCTTGGTTATAGTGTCATTATGTAAATCTAACATGACAAAATGGCATGAGACTGTACACACACATTGCACCAACCAGCCAGTGTCAATTTCCTGATTTTGATATCATACTATAGTTATGTAAGATTTAACCACTTGGGGAAACTGGCTGAGAGATACACAGGATTCTCTCTACGGCTTTTGCCATTTCCTGTAATTATTTCAAAAATTTTAAAAAATGTAAATGAAAGCATAAAATAAATAGACTAAAATAAAAGTGAATAGCTGAATTTGATGCAGATGAGGAAGAATTATTTCTTACAAGAGATTAATAAATTTAACACAAAGATGGAAAACTTCTGAATGTTCAAAAATGCAAAATAAAAAGGCAAATATCCACAAATTTTCAGCATATCTGACAAAGGCGCTTTCAGAAGCTTTAATATAATATTATTTACATACAAACTCAAAGTGTGGAGTCAAGTTTGGAATCATAGCTCCCCTGCTGGATAGCGGTACACCTTTGGGAAAGCTACTCTCATTGAGCTTCAGTTTTCCCATCTGTGAAATAGGGGCAAGAGCAGTGCCTTCCTCAGTGAGTTGTGTGGGTTAAATGAGCTAATCCACAGCCTTTGCTCACAAGACATTGGCCTGTGCTGAGCTGTAATACGATCTCCTCATGCTGGGTCAGGCCTGGTCATTTACCCTGACAGCTGGCAATCCACGTTATTTTAAGTGACCTCAACCCCTATAATCCTCTGCTAGCTGCACTTCTGGCTCCTTTCAACGCCCCCACCACCTTTCTACTCCAGTGCTTTCGGACCATGGTAATCAGGTCTTGGGATATCTGTAAGACTCTTCCTTTGTCAGGAGCCAGTGTTAGCACCTGCCTTTCCCACACATCTCTCCTGTTCATCTTCATCGTGTCTTTGTGAGGTAGCTCTTACTACCTCTACTTAGAGATGTAAAGAAAGGGAATTTGGCAAAATCAGTGACCTATTCAAATCACTCAGCCAGCAAGTAGAGGCACCTAGTCCCCAGATCATGTTTTTTCCCCAGAATTAAAAGCCCTAACTGGATGCTCCAGAATGATGGGCAACCCTCCAGGCCACATCATCAGCATCACATCTAAGCTGGGGAGATTTGCAGGAAGGATCTCTGAGACTCCACATTTTCTAGTACTGGCTTCTGGACAGGAGGGCTTCCTTTCTCTTTCTGATTCTTGACAGCATTCCAGTGAGGAGTACCCACTGTAGAGCCTCGCATGGAGAAGCCAGGTGTTTCTCCATCAGGCCATGATTTATGGGTGAGCAGACACTGCCTTTGCCCGTCCCTTGGTTTGATTTGGGATCAGTCTCCCCAGACAGACTAGCAGCTCACAGAATACAGGGACCGTGTATTGATCATACCCACTCACAAAAATGAACACGGTGGCCTGTAACTTCTGGTCTTTGGCCCCCAAATTTGGAACAACTCATGGAAAAGGCAGAAATAGTGCATGTTCCTATTTGAGAAGCTCTTGGATAAACCTCTACCTTTGACAACCTGGGATTACGGGTATGGAAACCTGACTGTCAGTTACTCAGATACCAAGAAGGAAGAAGAGTGTTTGCTTTTTTACTAGCTCTTGGAGCCAAGAATGAAATTCTCTTAAAACCACCATTCAGTGTGACCTTGGGCAAGCGATTAACTTGACTGAATCTGTTTTTTCACATTGTGAAAGGAATTTATCGCGTTTCAGAAAGACTACTCTACAAAATAGCGGGCTGGGATTTAGCTCAGTGGTTAGAGTGCTTGCCTTGCAAGCACAAGGCCCTGAGTTCGATCCCCAGCACCAAAAATAAATAAATAAATACAAAATAGAACCTCCAATCCACCTGGCTTCCAGAGAAATCTGAATATGTCTACCAAGAGAGGAGAAAGTCACAGGAGGAGAGGACTCAACACCCACACTCTAAGGGTACACTTTGAGTCACTGCAAGCTTCAGCCATGCTGAGCTCTCAGAGAAAACTGTTCCAAAGCACCGTGCTCAACTGGGCCCTGCAAATGACCAATGACCTCCACTTATACAGAGAACAGGCTGACCAACACCTCTCCCTCACTCTCACTCTGCCACTCTCTTTCTCATATGCACACAGAAAAGGTGCCTATATTTCTTCTGTTACAATATTGTAAATGGCTATCACTAGATGCTTTTTCTTGGAATAACAAAGTAAAGACCACAAGGACGCAATGGCTCTGTTACACATAAAAACAGAACCAAAATACTCTTGCACACCATGTGGGCAAATTGAGAGGAACTCAGGTCCCGATAGTAAGAGTTCCACATTTATCGCTGCGGTTTATAGGTGAGGGGCCCCTGGGATAAAAAAACTAACCCAGGAAATGCATTTCAGTGATCTCACGCTGAGCTGGAAATCCCACACTGATGCTTTTAGGGCCTTAACGAGGAAACCTTGTTACACAGTTCTCCCAGCCCTAAAAGCGGGGAGCAGACCCATGTTGATGGATCGCTATGAAACTAAAAGTAGCTTTACAGTAGGTTGACCCCTAATGCAGAGAGGTTTAAAGTGAGGTGGACTCAGTGCCTTTAAAACACACATAAATCTAACGTGCCAAGACCATATGCTCAGACGTCACTGCCAAGTCCACGGGGAAGGAAGAGGCAGAGGATGCCCTTAGTCGGAGGAGCTGAGAAGGTTAATTTGTGGTTCTTAGAGGTAATGAATAATGATTTCACATGGTTTTCTTGACTTTGATATTTCTACAAAAAAAAAAATCACATGAAAATGTGTATTTTCCACTCTTATTTCTCTCTGCTGAAACAGTGCCAAGTTTCTTTCACATTAGGAGAAATACCTCAACAGAATAAAAGGTTAGAAACTGGGTTTTAAATTTCTTCTGAACTTCTTCTAGTAGCCTGCCTGCCCATTGAGAACAAAGAGTGAAATGCAGAAGAGGTCAGACCGTTGGTAATTATCTCTGCATCGCCAGCTAGACAATCAGAGGAAGGGCCGGCTGCCCTGAAAGTTGACCAAGCCTAGGCAGAATGTTCAGGTGTTGGGGGGGTCTTTGAAGCTATTTTTGGAAGCTAGTATTTGAATAGGTTTACAGAAAGAACTAATGACACACTGAGAGCTATATCCTGTGGTGATGTAACCCAGGTGGATCACACACTGATCTTTGAGTTTCTTACACATTTACACAGCTCCATTTGGCATGTGTCAAGCGAAAGATCATATCCATGGCCCACGAGTAACCCAGGGGCTCCACAGATAAATTCCACTTTCCGAACACATCTCTTGCCTCATTGTCTGGCTCCAGGTCGCACATAAACTTCTGTAACTCAGCTTCCTCAGATGACAAAGAAAGCCCCCAGGTCCCGACTTCACCGAGCCTGGCAGTGATGTTTTAACAAACTGGGATGGCAGGTGTATGATAATTTTAGACTTGCCGTAGAGATTCTTACCGGTGAACAAATTGGCTAACAAGTTTTGATATTGGATGGGGTTCCAGGTTCTTATTCATCACGAGCAAGGAATTGGATGGACGAATTGAGGGCGATGAGAAAATTTACTTAAGTAGCAAAAAGAAAAAGAAACTGGCTTCACCACGTGAATGAAATAGCCGGGCAGTTAGGGAGCCATAGAGAGGAGACTAGAGAGTTTAAGAAGGAATTGGGAGAAGATAGAGCATGGGATTAGGGAGCAAGAGAAGGGGCTAGCTCGTGGTATCAGGGTATCCTATTTGTCCCGTCTCAGCTCTCCCAAGAGTTTCTCCATCCTGTGAAAAGAGTGAATTTCATGCCCCAGGCTGAGGTGAGCTCTAGGCCACTCCCTTAGGTCACACCCATCTTCCCAGCCAGCTCAAGGAATGCTCTACTCCTATCTCAGTTTGGTAGACAGTAGATCTAGAAATTCACCTCATCTCAGTGCCTAAATGGCTATAGACTTCAAGTAATCCCTTTAAGCATGATCTATTTCTCTACTTCCTAGATAGGTCCTATCATTTCCAGATAATCATCTAGAAATTACTATGTATATGCCCAAGGTATAATGCTTATTTGGATTTTCAAAGCAGGGGGCAGCTACCTCTGAAAAGGACAAGGCTGGTCTCAGGAGCAGCCAGACTCCCCTGGAGAAGCAGCTTTGGCCCCCAGGCCACATGGTGTGACGCACAAGGCCCTCTGAACAGTCCTGTGGCGGATGAGCTCAGCTCTCTAAAGTGGCCACAGTGGCTGAGATAGGGGTGCCCTGGCACATTCACTTCCTAAACGACAAGTTCAGCCAAAGCCACAATAAAAGACGGTTGCTTAAAGTTGGCAGAACCTTTCAGGAGGCACCAAATGTGGATGCGGAGGAGGGCAAGTGGGCATCAGTGTCATAAAATGACAAAGCTGCAGAAACGTTTCCTGCCTACTATTCATAACCTCTGATGAGGGTGGAAGGCAGCCTGGGAGGCCTGGGGCTGTCCTGAAGAAGCCATAAAAGGAAAGGATGATAAAAGGAGACAGCTCTTCGGCACAACCACTATCAATCCAAACAAAGATGAAGGACAGACGGATGGCCCCTCTCGAGCCTAACACCCTTGCTTGTAATTTCAGAGTGGCTTTGCTACAGGAAACTGCTTAGATGGGAAGTTTGGTTAGGTTTCCACATAATTCACAGCAGATGTCTTTAAGAAGTCAAACAAGAGTTGCGGCTTCTTTTCGCACCGCAAACCTCCTAGTGGCCCTGAAGGAGCTATACTACCTGCTTAGAAAGCACCCTCACCCTCAGAAGCTCTGCTGTGGGAAGTTGGTTCTAGCAGCAGCCAACACAGGTGTAAACCCACCAACAGTCAATAAACACCCACCTTTCATTCGATTCCCAGACAAGGGAAAGCAGAGGGGCCTTCCCTTTGACTTGTCAATTTTCAGTCATAACAAAAAATATGAATAATGAATTTGAAAGCAGAACAATTGGAGTTGTCCAAAATTCTCAGACGGCATTATTAGCCTTTTTCCAAGTTACTCTAATGGTACCATATTGGGGAAGTTTCCTACTATGGATTCCTGGTATAGGGACGGGGGTCCCCATAGGTAGGGAAAAGGTAGGGTAAAGGCCTCACTGGACATTATTAAAAATTAATAGACAATTTTGACCCCTACAGCCAGACTCTGAAAGGCAAAAACAGCAATAATCCAATAGTCAGAAACAGAAAGGCAGCTACATTCTAACAGTTAAAGAGACAAAGGCAAAGAATCTAGTTCTGGGAAGGCCCCAGGTAGTGTGATTAACATAAAAATCACAAACTCCCCATTTATTTGATCCTTACATCTACATAACATGGCCCTAAGGCCCCCACCCATAATTTTGCTCTCTACCAAAGGACAGAGAAAAGTCACATGGCTAAGAGAAAGCTGAGGCAAGGGTGACAGACAAGCCCAGCAACCAATCAGAGTCGAAGGGCCAACACAAGGAAAAACCCAATAAGGAGGAACTACAAAGAAGGGTCCATGAGAATTTCACTTTCAAATCTCCCTATTCCTCAAGTAGCTATCTATCCCCTCTCTTTTCCCTGTTTTCCACCATCTTTGAATAAATTGTCTTCTCTTAGTTTAAATGTGGTTTCTTTAATTCTTTCATTAAGGCATCTGCATTCCACACTTGGAGACTTCAGTGACTGAAGGGCAAGCTCCTGGACTCCACCAGCCTCTCCATTTGGTCCACATTATGTAGCTGAGTTTAGGATCGCTGGGGGCTGCATTTTCTAGCAGGGTAGCAGCTCACAGTCCACCTCTGGACATAACACCTGCATAGAGTCAATGCTTCGAGCTCTCATTCCATGATTACTTAAAATTCTACAATGTGCAGTTCCACTCCAGCAAGGCCTGAACACGTCTGTCTCTTAGGAAAAAGATAAGTTCACCTGTATGCTTCAAGACTGTGCAGTCCCAAGCTGAGACTAGAAATATGAGGCTAGCCCCCTGAGCTAATAGATGATATATCATGCAACTTAAAACACAGGGTGTTAGGCAACTTTCAGAGAGGTCCCCAGGAATCTTCAGGCTCTCAGAAATTTTATTTGACTCATGAAATTTTAGGATTCTCCACCCACACTTATCAATGTCCTTGTTCCATCCTGCTCCTTGAATCCAGAAACTTGCAGCTGCGCACAGCAACCACAAAGATGTCCCCAGTGAAGCCAATTCCAGTGCAGATGGGAAAAAGGTTTCAGAAAGGCTTGCAGAGTTGAGGGTTTGAGGGTTAAATCAAATAGCTTCAGGCCGGATTGAGTCTGTCGATAATTAATGAACAGTATTTATATGCCTTTTATGTTTAAATTCTCTAAGTTTATGTACCTCAGTTGACTTTTACAACAGACCTTTGAACCATCACCCTGTTTTATAGATAAGCAGCCAACTCCAAGGTCTGGGTAACTCGGCAAAGCTAACATTTTTATACTGGCAGAGCTGCTGCCACAAGAGGTTTCTGGCCTGAGCTCTCTTTCTCCCCAAGGTCCTCATGCTAGCTAACCTCTGCGTCCCGTAATAGACTTGTTGTCCTGGTTATTTGTAAATCCATTTTAATATTCCTAGAAGGTGAGAAACCTTGCTGGCATGGGAAACCCATCTTTCATGGCCTGAGGACATGGCCCCACATGTTGCATGAAGTATGTGCTCTGCAAATGTTCAGCAAATTGAATTACACTGAATTAATCTGATATGAAATTTCATGAATTCTGTGAATTCTGTGCCTCCTCTAACCTCTTGTTCTCAACCCAGCTCCCAACTCCCACCTATCAAAATCTATTCCTGAATCTTTCAGACACATTTTAAAAAAACTGTGATTGATAAAACTTAAAATGTTACTCAACACATCAGTGATGAATTGGAATGTAGAAGGGTGTGGGTCTATTTCAGGAATGTCCTGAAAGTCTGTAATGACTTGGGAGTGCCAGCTCTTTTCCAGAAGGCCAGGGATTGAAACTCAGCAGCACTTGTGCCTATACCAAAATCACAGGCCTCCACAGTCACCCACCTTGACGCTTTTCATTTATGACTTGAACAGTGTGAGTCATAAACTGTTGGAAGTATTTTTAACTGCTAATTATTTGGATAGCAAAATATAATACTTCAATCCTAACTGAATACTAAGCCCAATCTTAGCAACCAGTTAGTTAAAGTTAACATGGAAATCAAGCTAACAGTCCAAGAGACAAAGAGTAAGCTATTTAAGAAGATTGCCTCAATATCCCGGCATGTGTGACCCAGGGCACTTGTGACCTTTCCACAGCAAATAATGGAGCATAGTTGCTTCTATCTCTTGGATGCTGCCCAGAGAAAAAGTCTCCCCCAACCTCTCCCTGGACCCCTTTTCATCCTTGGGCTTGCACTCCACTTACAAATGGCTGCACACCAAGGCATCTGCATTCCACTCTTGGAGACTTCTGTGATGAAAGGGCAACCTCCTCTCCCCACCAGCCTCTGCATTTGGTCCACATTATGTCCTGTCCCTCCTACTTCCTCCTGCTTCCTTCTCCCTAATCCCTCTAACAGCTTGGATTCAAGCCACCTCAGGCACTAAGTTAACTGCATCTCTGTATAATGCTAACTGTAGAAGGGTAGAGGTTAAATGGACCCTCCTTTACCTCCCCAATGACCTCTGTACCAATGTCACCCCTGCCCACCCACGCCACCTGCTGGAGCCTCCCATCTCACCACCTCTCCTGCCATCTCCAGGACTTGTTCATGCTGTTCCTGCACACAGTGCCACCAAAGCAACTCCCAGTTGTCCTTACAGACTCAGTTCACCGAGCCTGGAAGGCCCAATAGACTAGCCAGCAAGCTCAGAATCTCTGTATCAAGGGCAACATGAATGGCACCACGTTGTAATCCCTGTTAACTTCTGGTTCAGAGTCCTGCAAAGAGCTGGCCCATTGTGAGCACTACAGGGAAAAAGGATGCTGCCCGGCTAACTAATCAAATGAATGAGCAATAAGGTACAGTGAAGGCCATCACCTCAGACCACTGTGAAGAAGGGGCTGCACTTCTCTGCGATGTTTCTATTCCCCTGTGCCTAACACAGAGCCCACATGGTTACCTGAAACAGAATCACTTACTTTACATCTTGACCAACCTTTATCCATTCAACCACCATTTGTTGATCATCTACTAATTCCTACATTTTACTAGGCACTGTGGAAACATCCAGATAAGCCAGGAGTGAGGAGAGGTACAGGTCCTACAGAGACAATATACCTATGGACAGAAAAGAGCCACACAGCTATTCCTTGTACGGAAGTGGGGGAAAAATTAGCCAATTGAGTTATAAGTGGGATCTGAAATGATAAAGGAATATTCACTTTTCTAAGCCTTTTAGCTCTGTGTATGTGTTCACGTGTGCTTTTGATATCTACTACTACTGTGCACAAAATACCGTGGTGTGAATAGTTAGGCAGATGTTAATTACGCACTAATTACACACTATAATCTAAAACTCTTTGGTTATTTTCTGCCAACACAATGTCCCTTCACATTTCTCTAACACTCTAGTTCTTCAGATGACAGTGGTTTTAACATTCCACAGACCCTGATTTGCTGTCCCTGAACTGCTGTCTCTCCTGAGTCCTGTTAATCTCTCAGGTTTGTTATCATTTTTTTCAGCTGTAGTCATGTGAACAGCAGTGTGTTTCCCCCCGTGGTAATAAATATTCATGTATTTATGAAGTAATGAAGAAAATGTTGTTCAGCACAGAAGAGTTAATGTCAACAGTCAGGAGAAAAGGAAGCAGCATTAAAATCTATGAACATCTTCACACTTTTCTGGGGGCTCGTTGCTTCTGATGGAAGAGGCTGAATGGGAGTTAGGAGAGTTTGATGATGACTACAGGATGGGCAGAAAAGCAAAGACACGTCTGGCTAGTCATGGCTCCGGGTGTCACTGCTGTTTCACAAAAGCACACAGGCGAAAAGAACTTTGGGGCCTTGTCACATTATTTATTTGTCCCTTGGAAACTTGCGTAGTCTACTTATTCCAGATACAAGACACAACCTGGGCCGGGATGGCTCGCATCACAGGCTGAAGGTCACCTCTTGTGGGAACCCCAGTCTGAAATCACCTGACGCCGAGCTCAGAACTCTGCTCCAAAGCTCCTGTGGGCTCAGAGATGGCTACTGTGATGACACAGCTGTCACTGTCCTTCTCCATAACTCCTGTCTTGGGGGTTAGTCGGCTCCACGGCATTTTGAAACATTTGCTGGGACATGAGTACAGGCAGGCATGTAGATGTAGATGTAGATGGCAGGTGTCCACTGGACACAACTATTAGACCGAAAAGGGGGAAGCAGGAAGAGGATCACTGTGCAGATGACAAAATAGGGTACAGGGTATAATCATAAAAGTTTTGTAGTCCTAGCTGTGCCACTGAGGACCTTAGTAAAGTCATTCAACCTCTCCATGTCTCAGTTTCATCATCTCCTAAACGCAGTGGTTCTCACTGGGGGCAAGTCCCACCTGCTACCCCACCCAGGCAAGAGCTTTTGACAAGTGTAGACATTTTTGATTGTCACAAATGGGAGGATGAGGGTCTTTACTCGCATCTAGAGAGCAAAACTAGATGCTAATAAAGATGCTATGATACACAGGACAGCATCCACAACAAAGAATTCTCCCTAGCCCCAGTGGTCAGTAGTGCTGAGGTTGAAAAATCTAGTCTTAATGGAATAGTAACTATTATACTTGCCCCAATAGTCTCTTAAATTTCTGCAGAATATGCAGAACAATTTCCTAGGCAGTGATATTTTAAAGCAAAGATCTGACTGGTGATGCCAAGATTGATTTTACAGCTTTTTTGACTTGTTTGTTTAATAGGAGTGAAAGAAGACAAATTCCTATCTTTCTCAGTGACTTAACCAAAGGCAAGATTCTATTTAGAAACTAGTAAGAACAATGTAGGAATTGTTCACTAACAATGTGAGTCATGTTCAGACAATCCCCAGAAAATCTGGGATAAGTTAGGTGGAAGAGAGATAGATGACAGTATGCGGAAAACTTTATTTATGAATGTTAATAAAATTTCTATTGCAGAGGAAATACTAGAGACAAAACTGAAAAGCCCCACATTGAGAGTGGAGCTTATCCCTGGCTGACATGGAGATACAAACAGGCTAAGGACCAATTCATTAAGTGCCAAGTTCGAGAGAGGGATGGCAGGCTGGAGCTCAGCTGGAGGAGTTCCCTCCTGCGGGTTTTGCCAAGAGCCTGATCGCACACTTTGCAGGCCATCATAGATACGTTAGGGCAGACTTGACATCCTTGTTGAATTTTCTCTGTGTTCACTTTCTGCAGGACGGAAAAAATGTCAATAGGTTTTAGACCAAACGCAATCTTCTTCATTCACACTTGTGGCCTTTGACAGAAACTTTCAAAATGGAACAGGAACATGGATGCCAGTCAAAAATCAAGATTTTTTAAATTTTACACCTGGAGATCACATTCAAGGACAATGGCTGATAAAACCAGAATGGATTTCTCTGTGTGTGAAAATGCACTCCAAGAAATATCCAGATACGTGCTGGTTTCCACAGTGGATACTGATATGTTTGATTTGTTTAAGCTGTGGGAAGGCCTTCAAAACGTTTGGTGAGAACATGGCAGAACAAAGTGTTTTTGAGGTTGGAATAAAATTGTTTCAAAACAGTGATTTTAAAAGATTGCCTTTCCTTAGTACTTGCCCAGGTGATGGAAAGAGTAAATATTTTAGCTGTATTTATGTAATTGAATTAGAGAAGAAAGTGAGTATCAGTTAAAATGTCATTGAGGTAAGATTGGGTTTCCAAATTCTAATACTGATGAATAAACTGAACACCATGCTCAGATAAAACCAGCATTTCTTTGCCAGCTAATCTTTAGATTATGACTATACCTGCCAGCCAATGGGCCTAGCTGGGTTTTTTTTTACCCCATACTTCTTCAGAGGCAGTAATGCAGAGTAGCCAAGTAGTGTGACCTCAGAAGCCCTAAGGTCTAGGTTCAAATCCTAGATCTGACATGCTTGTGTGATTTTGGAACATTTATTTAATCTCTCTGGCCCTCAGGTTTCCCATCAGTCAAGTGGAGATAATGATAGTACCCATTTTATATATGTTTCAAAAATTAAATGAGTTGTGTGGGCATGGTGGTGTATATGTGTAATCCCAGCACTTGGGAGGCTGAGGCAAGAGGACTGCCACAAGTAAAAGGCAAGCCTGGGCTACACAATGAGTTAAGGGCCAGCCTGAGCTACATAGTAAGACCCTGTCTTAGGAAGAAGAACCTGGTACACTATAAGTATCCCATCAACTCTAGCTCTATTCCTCTAAATTCATCTTCACACAGACCCTCTGAAGTCATACCCATTATTCTCACCTCACAAACGAGGAAAGTGAGTCTTGGTGCAGTACATTACCTTGTCCAAGTCCACACAGCTCATAAGACGTAGCACCATCTTGAATCAATTTCTATCACAGGACAAAGCCCAGAAATCTCTTAACCACTCACTATGTAACATACGTAGGGAAATGATCGAAGAGAAGAGTCAGTACTCCCTAGCAATGGAAATAACACCCACTAGAGCAGAGACTGTGGATGTTCTCAGTCCAAGAAGTAGTTCTGGATGACCCTTCAGGGGGCACCCACAGCTCTTTCCCCTCCCCACTGCCCTTACAGGAGGAGTAAAGAGATATGATCTCAAAGATGGCCCTTACTATCCCAATCAAAACTGTCTTCTTCCTCCAATTTAAACAGCTTTCTCTCCTGGCACTTATCAGAAAGAATGAATGACCAAAAGTCACCATCCTTCTCTGTACCTAAGACACTTCTCAAGAACATGCTCCTCTCATCCCACCTGAGTGTCTTGTCCTGGAAGAATCTTACTGACTCTGGGTCCATCTCAGCCTGCTTTGGGTGGAAGGCAAAGAAGCCTACCAGGTTCTTGAAAAATTTTTAAATAAGTCTTAGTGTTGGTGTCTGAGTCCTTTCTGCATCTGTTTTTCTTCTGGATGCTCCTCTGTTCCACTATTATCCCTGCCCCTCAGGGAGCCAGGCTCTGAGAATTGTTAGGGCAAGTGTCTCTCATAGAAGCATATTCACCCCATCAACACATTTTACAGCTCCATTTCTCTCATTTGGCTTCGCCTGCCGAGAGACTCCTATTCTCTTACTGTGCATCATCAGAGACCTCTTACATTTTCAGTGGCTGCACCATAAAAAGCCATAAAATCAGGTGAGCTTTTGGATATTTGCTTTTTCCATTCTCACTCCCTGGACCTAAAATATCTTCTTTTTCCCATTATATGCCCTCGACCTATGTCCCCTTAACCCTTTCTCTAAGGTGAATATTTAAATATCACCTCTTCTCTGTGGCTTTTCCCTGACCACATGATCATCTGCATTCCCTGCCAGGCAGAACTGTTACCTTGTCTGCATTCCTGAATTTCTCACTATCCTTTGTGGGCACCACTATTAGACCACGAAGCACATGGTGTCGTGATTTTTTTCTGCTGCATCCTTAGCTCGGTCTTGAGACAAGAGACACTTAGTAGGGTTTACTGAAACACACTATTAAAGAGGAACTGGGTAGGGTAAAGCAGAGAGGGTGTAATGAGAGAAAGCATCATTTTTAATATCAGAGTGATCTAGATTCAAAATCTGGTGCTAGCATCTCCTATGGCAAAATCTCTGTTAAGTTCTCTTTCTTCACCTTTGACACAGGCAATATAGTTAGACGAATTAAATGACAAGCCAAGTGTGGTGGAGAGGCTGAGAGGCTAAAATAGGAGGATCACAAGTTCTAGCCCCACCCACAGGGGACTCAGTGGCTTAGAAGAAGCTGTCTCAAAATTTAAAAAATATATATTTAAAAAGATCTGGAGATGTAGCTCAGTGCAAAGACCATGGGTTCAATCTCAGTACTCCAAAAATAAGGAAAAAAAAACAATTAAATGAGAAGGGGTTATACTTATAAACATTTTTGCTACATGGTGAACATTTAGCAAATTTTGTCTCTTTGGAATTTTGCCTACATTTTATTCTCGTTATATTCTCCCCCCCCCCGAACCTCAGGCCATTTTATCTTCCTACAACAGAGGAAGGTAGCTGAGAAACAGTGGGGTAAAGGGGAATCATAATGGCACATTTTAAGGGAGTCCATCCGAGCCAACCCTAAGAAAGGAGGTATCTACCAGGCTTGAACACTGTACATCTGCTGCCAACGCACCAGAGTAGAGACGAAGGCAGCCACTTAGGCCAAGCCTGTAATCACTGCTGACTCCATGACAAAGTCACTGCCATCACTGTGTAGACATGGCAGGCTCTCCCAGTTTGCTTAAACATCTGCTACCTCTCTTGTGGTTATTCTGATCCCACACTCTGCAAAACACTGAACCTGACTTCGCATAAGAATTACCAATCAGACTGATTTTTATTCTCTGAAGATCTCCGTGGCTATGATATCTCATAATCAGTAAGCAACATGGCTTCTGATTATAATCCGGCTCTGAGAGGGGAAAAAGAACTCTGGTCTTATTTCAGTTTTAGAGACAAAACAACAACAAATGTAAATTAAATGTAATCCCATGTAAATTAATTGATACATTTTCCTGGGACATACCACAGTCTCATACACATTTTAGCATAGTGAGAGACAATTCTGATTGACCTAGAATACAAAAGCCATTTCTTGCTTCTTCAAATAGAAGGCCGAATCATACCAAGATTTCATCCAGTTTCATTTGCTTTTTTGTTCCTATCAAATCCATCTCTGATCTCTGAGAGCCCCTTCTCTCCAGCAGTAGGGTCCCCTAGTGTAGGTCCTCTTTGTTTCTGTTCCAGGGGAAAAAGTAGAGTGCCAAATGCAAATGCCCAAGTATATTCGGTTTTCATAGACTCTGGCTTTTACCATGAGAGGAGAAACAGACCCCGCCAGAGCCAGTCAGCAATTTTCAGTCTCAATCTAGGTCCTCTCAAGATTCAGCTTATGTATTTATATGAATGAGCCTCTCTCTCTCTTCTTCTCTGCCCGCCCCTCACTAGTCCATTAACATGATTTACATCATGACCTAAGCAAATGTAATTTTTCAACAATTAACATAGTAAGCTTAACGTATATATTAACATATTAGGCAATAATCAATTTCATTAGGAATGGGTAAGAAGTCAGTGCCTAAGAAAGACACTGCTTGATTTATATAGTGCACCTAAAGGTGACTGCGCAGAAAATCTACTTAAGGTTCTAAAACATTTTCTGGTTTTAAAATGTCTTCTGACCCCCACACTGAATATAATCATTATGTTCTACAAACATGTACCAATAAGAAAGAAATTCAAAAAAGAAAAAGACTAAAATGTCTCCTGAGCAGAAGTCAACTTGTCACACACACAAAAAATGTTCTTGTTGATACATATGATCATACTGTAAATACAAGTTTGAAAAAGACCTCCCTTACTTAAGGCAATGGCCACAGATAACTAAACTGTAATCATCGTGCTCACTCATCCTCTTGGCTCACTCATCCACGTGCCAAGCTCCACATGTTTTTGGCAACCTTTCTTGATTCAACAATAAGGGCTTAAACATGAAGACTCCTTTTTGGTTGCTATTTCAAATGCATAAGAGAAGAAACCCATTTATCTAACTATGAACATGAAATTCTTTCTAGTATGGTGACCACATGCATCACCCTCAGAAAGTAAAAGCAAAATATTAATTTTCCTTTCTGCTGGAGCACTTTATGTTTCTGACATGAGGAACTGATCCTATTAAGTAGTAATTTACAGTGGCTACTTATTGCTTAAATGTGGAAAATCCACAGGGGTAAATCATGGGAATTACAGAAAAGATTACTCTGAGTAAAATAATATACACAGCTAATCCTCATGATTCACTCTATATCCTCCCCCAACTCTCCACCTTCCAATCCATCCACCCAATTCCTTGCCACTCAATTAAATGAGAAATGTCCAGCAGAGTTTGGCTACTACAAGAATTTGAGCTGGAGCAAAGCAACTTGGTCTGTTTCTAAAAATAAAAAGGCTCTTTTATGGAAGGAGATAAATATAACAGAGGTTATAACAGAGGTTCACATTTATAAAGCAAAAGAAGAAATAACAACTTTTTGTAACCTAGGTCAGCAGAAAATATTAACTTTCATCCCTCTTCCCAGAGAGTATGAAATTTATTGATGGTTTTTTGGCCACTGTTTTCTATGGATCCTTAACAGAAATAAGAAAAATCGTGTGTGCTTTTCCTACTCTCACATACCACTCAGTATCTCTGATACCGTATGTGTAGAGATTTCTCTCTGCACACGAAGCACTCAATAATCCAGTAAACAACTGGTTGTGCTCTAATTCAATCCAGTTCCGAAACTAGCTGGACTTAGCATCAGAGCCCACGAGTTAAGGGCTTAGTCCCATAGAACTGTAACCACTTTGGATGCCAGTCAGAAGTCCCAGGGTGTGACCTGTGCTTCAGACCAGCTATAAATCAAAATTCCCCAAATCTCATCCTTGGGGTCAAGTAATTTGCTAGACTGGCTTACGTAAATCAGGCAAATACTTTACTTACACTTAGCGGTTATTACGAAGGATATTACAAAGGTGGCAGAGGGAAGAGACACAGGGAAAGGTGTGTGGGAACAAGTGTAGACTTTCCCTAAGGGCTCCAGCTTACCCCCTCCAGGAACCTGACATGCTGTCTTGAAAAATCACCAGAATCCTGTTGCTTTAAGAAGGCTTCATTAGCTACGCCTGAGCGATTAAGTCACTGGCTATTGGTGATCACCTCGACCTTGGGTTATCTCCACTTCCCAGAGGTTGGGGAGATGGGGCTGACTGTCCTAACTCTCTACTCATGCCAGGTATTTCGGGTGACCAGACCCCCTCCTGAAGTGGTCTGGGGCCGCCAGCCATCGGTCATCTCACTAGCATATAAAACACATGTTAAAAATAATTTTGTATTTTATTAGTACATATTTTCAATTCATGCAGTTTACAATCATCTTGGAGACATGTACATATTACAGTTTGTTTGTTTTTTTCTTTGTAATTCCCTTCCCCTTCCCTCCCCCAACCCTCTTCCAGTTCCACTATCCCCTTTTTTATACTTGTTGATAGTATTTGTCTTAGCTCATGTGATAGCACATAACGTTTATATTAATTGGGATTATTAGGTTCCTGTATATGACATATATATATATACTCTTATTTCCCCTTCCCTTCCTCCTCACCCCTTACCCTTGTCCCCTTGGACCACTTCCCTACTGCAAGAGATCTGTCCCCTTGTCCCTTTCCATCCATCCTTTATCATTTTCTTTGCATTTTGCCTCACTCAAATGAGAGATACCCTATGGTATTTAAGCTTGTGTGTCTGGTTTATTTCACTCAACATTATATTTTCCAGGTGCACCCATTTTCCTACAAATGCCTCATATTTGAAATTCTTTCTAGCTGAGTAGTATTCCATCATATAACTATAGATACAACATTTTCTTTATCCAATCATCTGCTGATGGAAATGCAGGCTGCTTCCAAGATTCAGCTATTATGAATTATGCTGCTATAAACATTGTTATCTATATATCACTGTAGTATGATGATTTCAGCTTTTGGGGGAAGATACCTAGCAAGGGGGATAGCTGGGTCATATGCAATTTCTAACTTCAGTTCTTTGAGAAATCTCTATATCAATTTCCACAATGGTGGTACTCATTTGCATTCCCACCAACAATGCAAGAAGGTTCCCTTTTCACCACAGCTGTGCCAGCATTTGTTATTGTTTGATTTCCTAATGGTTGCCATTCTTTCTGGAGTAAGAGGGAAGCTTAACATTGTTTTAATTTGCATTTCTCTAATGGCCAGAGGTGTTGAACATTTTTTCATATATTTGTTGACCAACTGTGTTTCTTCCTCTGTAAAGTATCTGTTCATTTCCCTTGCCCATTTCTTGCCCAGGTCTTTAATTTAAGGTGATTTAATTTTTTTTGAGTTCTTTGTATATTCTAGATATTATTCTTCTGAGGAGTGGCTGACAAAAAATTTTCCCATTCTGTGGGTTGTCTCTTCACTTTATTATTTTGCTGTACAGAAGCTTTTTAGTCTGATATAATCCCATCTGTTGATTCTTGCTGCTATTTCTTGTACAATAGATGTTCTGTGTAGAAAATCCTTTCCTACACCTATGTCCTCAAGCGTTTTACCTATTTTATCTTCCAGTAGGGTTACTGTTTCTGTTTTAATGTTTAGATCTTTGATCCATTTTGATTTTAACATAATACATGGTGAGAGATAAGGGTTCAGTTTCATTCCTCTGCAAACAGATAACTAGTTTTCCCAACACTACTTGTTGGATAGGTTGTCTTTCTCCAACATAGGCTTTTGGCTCCTTTGTCAAAGATCAAATAGTTGAATATGTCCGAGGAGGCTTCTATATCCTCAGTTCTGTTCCAGTGATCTGCATGTCTGTTTGTGTTACGTCACCATCGCTTTGTAATATAGCTTGAAGGGTATTGCTATGCCTCCTGCTTTGCTCTCACTGCCCAAAGTAACTTTTGCTACTCTGGGTCTCTTCTGGCTCCGTGTGAATTTCACGATTATTTTCTCTAGGCCTGTAAAGTATGCTGTTGGTATTTTGATTGGGACAGCACTGAATCTGTATGAAAGTTTTTGGAAGTATGGCCATTTTGACAATATTTATTCTGCCTGTCCAGAAGCAGGGGACATCCTTCCATTTTCTGATGTCCTCTTCAAGCTCCTTCTTCAGAGCACTGTAGTTTCCTTTGCAGAGGTCTTTCACTTCCTTTGTTAGGTTAATTCCTAGATATTTCATTTTTTCTTGAAAGTAACTATGAATGGTACTATTTTCATAATTTCCTTCTCATCCTGTTTATAGCTGGTGTACACAAATGCTAATGATTTTTGTGTGCTGATCTTGTATCCTGCTACTTTGCTGAAATTGCTTATTAATTCTAAGAGTTTTTTGATGGAGTTCTTTGGGTCGTCTGTCTTGGGTACTATATTGTGTAATCTGCAAATAATGATAATTTGAGTTCTTACTTTCCTATATGTATCCTTTTTATTTCTTTCTCTTTCCTAATTGTTCTGACTAATTTTTCAAGTACTGTGTTGAATAGAAGAGGTGATAGTGGACATGCTTGTCTTGTTCCTGATTTTAGGGGGAATTCTTTCAGTTTTTTCCATTTAGTATGATGTTGGCTAGTGGTTTGTCATAGACAGCCATTATGATATTCAAGTATGGTCCTTTTATACCTGTTTCCTTCAGGGATTTTATCATAAAGGGGCGTGGGATTTTGTCGAAAACCTTTTCTGCATCCATTGATATGACCATGTGGTTTTTTACCTTATCCCCATTTATGTGGTATATTACATTCATTGACTTACATATTTTTAACCATCCTTGTATCATCCTTGTATCAAACCTACTTGATCATGATGGACCATCTTTCTGATGATATGCTGCATTCTATTCATTAATATCTTGTTGAGAAGTTTTGCATCTATGTTCATTGAAGAGATTGACCTACAGTTCTCACAGAAGACCTTCTTATAGCTGTAGAATTTCCAGGAGATTCAGAACCTCCACGGCAGGACACAGGGACAAAGACCAAATACAGTTGATCCTCTGAATGCAGAGTTTAGCTTCCATGCATTCACCTAACCACTGACCATAGATCAAAAATATTTTAGGAAAAAAATTACATCTATAATAAACAAGTGAAGACTTGTTTCTTGTCTTTATTCCCCAAAATAATAAAATATAACAACTATTAACATAGCATTTACAATGCATTAGGTACTGTAAGTAATTCTGAGATGATTTAAAGTATCCGGGAGGCTATATTTCAGTTATATGCAAATACCATTCCATTTTATATAAGGGACTTGAGCATCCACAGATTTTGGTGTCCACGAGGATTCTGGGGCCAATCATCCTGGGATACTGAGGATTAACTGTGAATTTTTCACAATATCACAAACCTCTTCCTGTCCTCAGTATCTAAAGTATACTAATAAGGGTGTCCAGATGTTTTGAAGTTAATATCCCCACAGGAAGTCTTAAAGTACCCTTTGCTAGTGGAAATACGCTTTTATTGAAAATATTTTTGCTCAAGTTTAACAAAAGAAAACACAAGAGCCTTTCTAATGTAAGAATGGGTGATACAGGATGTTGAATAGGTCCTAAAAGGAAACCAAGCACGGTGCTTGACCTCATTACTCATAACCATCCTCAAAGCTTCACCTCCAGTAGGTCACCAGCCCCAATTAAAACTACCATACCTACACTGGCCGCATATCCCAGTTTTCAATCTGGTAAGTTTGAACGCCATAATCAAAGAAAGCATAGAACATGAAAAATGGGAGGTATGTGATTCCTAATTACAAATCACATCAAAATTCCCTCCAGACTGGGATTGTGCCAATGTAAAATATAGGATCTTTTTCTTCTATATAATTTTACAAAACAAGAACTACTTACATCCCTGGGTAGGGGGAAAGGGTGGAATATAATTACCTTTTGACAACAGAATGCACCCTGGACTTCCCAGGCAAAGCTGTTGAGCCTTTTATTTCCTTATACTTTTGTGGGTATACAGTCCTTTCTTAAACATTTGGTCTACATATGGATAGACCTGTGATTTTAAATGGCCTAATGAGCCTCAGACAGACTTTTAAGTCACACTCATGAATAAGCCAAAGAGAGATTCTCAGATGCTAACATTTACTGTACTAAGATCTTTTTTCTGTTTGCTGAATTTTTTCCCCTTTTAAAAAGTTAACACTTATTGAACATAATATATCCTGAATCTTTTGCAGGTGTTAAACAGCTGACTTTAATTTTTAAAGAACCAAATCCATCTATTACCAAACTTTTAAGAAAGAGTTTTATTTATTTAGGTGATTCTGACAGTAAATCCTTCCTCTCTATTCTTTCCTAGGAAAAGGATTGCATTTCTCTGGAAAAATAAACTTTCTGTGAAGATTAAGACACGGCCTCAAAACTGTGGACTTGTTTATTAAAAGGCTGAACAGTCCAAAATGTGACATTACAAGGGATACAAATTAATCAATACTGCCTGTAAAATCTCGTATCTTTTTTAAACGACACAAATGCCATATAGCTAAAAGCAAGTGGCTTTTAGCGAAGGCACTGTGTAGACTAGATGTGAAATTCCTATCATGGGAGAATATTGCAATGAACAAGAGACTCAATTACAAGATAGCAAACGAGTCTGGAGAAAGAGAAGGGAAATTTAACAAAGACAAAGTGAACTTTAATTCTTGAGGGGATTGGCCTTGGACTCAGGACTTGACCCCAACATCTGGGCTTATCTGTCATAAGGTCTCCTACGTTAATGGATTATCACTACTTTATCAACAGTTCTCTCCCACTATCCAGGCCAAACAGAGTATTCTCTACTTCCAAGACTAAAGCAGCAGCCAAACTATCAAAATATGAGCAAGGTGGGGAAGCTGGACTAGAGTACTGCTCATAGTTAATAAAGATTCTTGACTTCTCCGAAGAGACTGGAATAAGAAAGGGCAGTTGTATATGGCAGCTATTCAGTGCGTGGTGGTTATGAGAGTCTAGATTTCTTTAAAATCCTCCAACATAGAAAGGTGATGTGTCTGAGTATGATAGTTTTAATCTTCACCTTTGAGCTGGTCTTCTGTACTATTCAAGAAAATAACCTGGAAGTGGTGAGCTAGCATAGGACCAATTTTAACCAAAAGGCCAACTGCAGGTACAGTTTCTACAAGACAGGCTTCACCTATCTTTAAATCTGATAAATATTAAGGACTTTATTCATAGTATAATAGATATTAGAAATGTTCTCTCATCAGTGAAACAATTATCAACATATGTGAATTGGATAGACATATGGTGGAGATATGTCTATATTTGCATAAAAACAATATTAAGAATATGGTAAACCTAATAGCTGGATCCCTTCAAAATGGTAGCCCAGATCTTCAAATTAGTCTTGTATCTTGTCCCTAATTTGGAGAACATTGTGTTACTATTATCTTGAACTGTAAGCAGCTACCGCACTCAACCCATTGGCTGAGTCTTATTTATTTACATTTTGCAACAGTTTCATTTCATTAACAATTTTATGATAGTAGTCAGGGGACTTTACTAAAAGCCTTGGGTACACAAATAAAATTGGTTACAGTGTGAGGTTAACAGGATATAATTACCCTACATTTGCTTCATGTCAAAAAAATATCTAACTTAATGTGCAAATATCTATCCTAATGTTCAAAACTGTATTCAAAACATCACAGTTCCTTGCCTCTGTCTCACACAGATACACCATATGAGCTGTTTGCTCCTGCAAAAACCATCCACACCAGTCACTCTATGTTACTGCAGTGCAGCTTTCTTAATGATTGTATAAAAAATCATCTGGTGATGTCTGGCTTTCTCAGCAAATTTTCTCAGGAAAGGAAAGTAGGAGTTAACATTCAGGTCCTATTTGTGAACCCTTTTATTTGCTTCAGTGGCTATTCAGAGGGATTCTTCTGGTGAGGAGGCAGGCATGGTTATTTCTTGCTGGCTAACTGTAACTTAACAAGCCTCTTCTTTTCCTTATCTCACATCCACTCATTCCTACTCCACACAGGGAACATGGAAAGTATAAAAAGGTATCACTATGGCTGCCAAAACCCAACACTCTGTGAAATAGGAAATAAAATAGGTGCAGCTCCTTAAGTCTTTGCTGCTATTGGAGTCAGTATCCCAGATGGTAACCAAGGATCCTGGCCTCCCCCTGTTCATGCCCTTGTTTGGTCTCCCCTCACCTGGAATAGGACGGACTCTGTGATCCAGTAGAATACTGCAGAAGTGATGGAGTGACCTCTGACAACAGGTCATAAAAGGTATTGCAGCTTTTGCTCTGATTTCTTGAATCATCTGCTCTTGAGGAAGCCAATCACCATGAACTCTGGAGAGGCTTCCTGGGGAGGAACCAAAGCTGACCACCTGTAACCAGCTGGCCAGCCAAGTCAGTGGGGCACTTTAGAAGCAGATCCTGCAGACCTGGCCAAACCTTCAGAGGACTGCAGCCCAGGCCAACATGTGATTGCGATCTCCTGAAAGACCTCAGGCCCAAATCACCCAACTAAGCTGCTCTTGAAGTTTAGACCCAAAGAAAGTGAAAGATAGTAGATACTTTTTTTCTTTAAAGCCACTACATTTTGGGATACTTGTAACAAGAGATACAGCTACTAAGCAAACAATATTATCAACCGCATTTTCTTTTTCATTTATTTCTACCTTAGAGCTATAAGCAAAATACTAATTTTCTTATTAGACTCCTTGTAACCAGAAACGGCCACAGACCCTGTTCCCACTAATGAGACATAAGCGGGAGTCTACCATGGGAGTTTTTTACTAAAGGATCAGGTACACATAACACCTCCATTGTTTCTGCTTTGAACACCATGATATCCAAGGTGAATGCAGCTATCTTACAGCTTGGGGTGCAGCAGATATGAAGACAAAAAGTTAATAATAAATGAGTTTAGAGTCACACTATAGATCTTAGGTCACTAATAACACATGATGCTAACCTTCTACCACCTTGGTAAGTGATTAAAATTAACCTTTTTTGAAAAGCCTCTATCAGCCAGGTTTCCTATTATAATACTTGTAGCTGAGATGCAGATTTCTGGAGCCAAGAGTGGTGTTTTCAATAAGAGACCCCTGAAGTGTACAGTTGGTAGAGTAGAAGAGATTGGACATCAGGCCTTGAGGTTCCAACTCTTCCTGCTTGGGAGCAGGGTCACCTACGTAACACACTGGTAAAGTGCAGGTTTCCACTGTTGCCTATCAGACGCAGACTATATACTACTGAAAACAGATGAAATAATGGAGGAAAAGACAGAAAAAACTGGCATGATAGTTTCTTTTTCCAAGCATGCTCCTGTTTCTGTATGTTGCAGAAGGCTTAGGAAACCCACGTGAGGAGGTAAATACCCTCTATGAGTACTTGGGGGTGCGATGTCTCACACTGGTCTAGCACAGGCACAATGAGCAGGCACCTTGAAGGCTCTGGGTTTGTATGTTTGGTTTTATATATTTAAAATTTTTGTATGAAATTTAAAAAGAACTTGAAAATAGGAGATTGTTCTTTTGGTTTTCCTCTGCATACATAACTAACCAGTTAATTTTGCACATTCTCATATATACTTTTCCCATTTAGCCAATGAATGAGAAATAAAAATTGATACATAAGCATAAGATCTCATGAGATGTATTTCACTTTTTGTCCTGATGATAAAATAACAATTACCAGGAAAGCAATAGTAACCATATCTTAATATCATACTGTTTTCAAGTGTATTATATAGGTTATTTTGCCAACATTGCACAACAACACTATGAGGTAAGTTTTATCAGTCCCTTTGCCAGATGGGAAAACTGTGGCTACTGCAAAGTCGGCCCAGCATTATTAGGCTCCATAAGCTTCTGCTCACGTCATTATGCCGTAATGGCTCCTCCTGTTTCTGCCTCCACATCTCTCCAATCCCACCCACACCCAATCAATTACAAGACGCTGATAACCATGCACTTTGATTATTCCTCCCCTTGCCTGCTTTCCCTATGTGACTAGCCTCAGTCACCTCTCTTCTCCCTACCCCACCATGGGACTGCAGCCAGGGACATCTTTCTCAAGCCCACACTTGTTCACACTCCCCCACTGTCGTTGTCATTAAGTCGAAACTCCTCTCCATGGCACATGTGTGTTCCATGTGATCTGCCCATTCCTCGCTCCCCGTCCGTCCTCTCCTCCCAGCAGCTTTCCTACTGATTCTGCACCTTTCCAGCTCCTAAACCTTACTGCTCACTGTCCTACCCACATGGAATTTCCCCCAGATCCTTATGGTTTTTCAGCCAAAGGCCCGCACTTTGTTTTGGCCTAGGTAATTCCTAACAGCCCTCCTCCTGGACCTTACTTTTGACCTCCACTTCTAGGTGAGGTGGCCCCTTTTCCATTGTTCTCAAAGTCCCATGGGCCTCAATTGATTTGAGACTCCCTGCTGTGTCTTTGTCTCTGTCTCAGCTTGACTGTGCTAATATTTTTGTACCATCATGTGCATAGTATTCAATATATGTTCAATTCACTCATTCTTTTAAAAATGTGTGCATCTGATTTAAATGTCAGTCAAGGCACATTCCTTGGACAGAGAGGATACTTTCTAAGAAACAAAAAGGGAGACTGTATTCTGTCCACTAGTTTATATTTCATCTAACACTCTACATGTTTACATCTAGCACTATATACATCTAACACTGTAATCGCCAAAGTTATACCTCACCAGCATAATGCAGGCTCTCCACTCTTATACAATTACAGATCACAATCAGCTAGATTCCCAGATACAACAAAAAACCCAAGTACCTAATGAAACTGTACTTGCACATAAAGTGACTTATCTCCCTCCTTAAAACACACCAGATTTTACCCACATGTGGATGTATGTGCATGTAGGTAATGTATATTTTATACATATATTACATACGTAATTATATATTAGAAGACTACATACACATTTATTTAACAGGAGAACATACTCTCTTTCTACTTTATAATTGTAGCAGCCTAATTCAAATCTTTAAGTACCTTCCTCTATCTTCTAAGCAGACTATATTCAACCAAAAATTCCTAATAGCTTGGCACCCCACCTCCTACTCTGCGGATGAGAAAACACCTTATCTTTGTCCTCCACATTGCCAATATGACTTCCTGTAGTCCTGTGTTATCATGAATACATATTCTAATATCATATTGTACTTATATTTTGAAAATTACCTCTAAATCAAGTACTTCCCCCTTTAAAAACTCAGCCTGTCTGAATCTCTATTTTCTCACTTGTCAGTTGTTTCTAATTTCCTGATTTATTTTTTATTTACTTCATTCCTTATTTCCCATTGGATGAACTTATGCTTTTTCAGAAGCAGAAATACTCATGCAGAAGCCACAGTTTGGAGTCTTCTTCCTTTTGGTGGCTGATGAGAATTCCTGTGGCAGTCAGCTGCTTCACCATTGTCTTTTATTTTTGCAACGTTTTTGTCTTTGTCTACATGAGTATTTCCAGACAGAGGTAAGAAAGAGCATGTCATAAAATGTGGACGGATGCCATTTTGTCCCAAAAGACCCTGTAGGTCTTTAAATGACTTTCTGTTCTGCTATAGGAGACACTGACTATATTTCTGGAAGAGAAGTTTCAGATTCAGCAATAGGTTGCAATAGGATGCTTGCATTACAAGTAATAAAATTTTCCACAGACTATATCCTATGGTAAAAGTCTTCATTTTATGCACTCACTTCTTACAGAAAATTCATTCTTTCTAGGAAGAAATAGCACGTGGTACTTTAATAATGACAAACTTGTTCTTCAAAAATCAAGTTGTAAGCTATTTTTCTTTGATAATAGTGTTTAATCTTTTATCTTCCTTCACACACTCACTACAGCAGAACTTTGAGCTTTATAGAATCCATGACTGATTTTCATTGTTGCTATTGTTGTGGTTATTGTTTGTCATTGTTCTAAGTGACTTTGTCAGGAGATGAGTTTGTGTTGCACAGGCAGTTTCTAAGTATCTACAGCATATTTTTAAGGTCGCAAAAACCCTTTGTAAAATTAAGACAGCTCATCTTTAACAAGATATATACAACTTTATACCATGAAACAAAATTGGTTCCAAATCACAGGTCTCAAAGATTGGTTTTGCACATGAAAAATATATAATGCACTTAATTCCCTCATATTTATTACACAATAGGTGACCATAAAATAAGTTTATGAATTGTATATACTCCATGTGTGTGTATTGTACTTCAGCCACAGACATTTTATGGGTAGTTATAATACTCTTCAGCTTTACCTAGTGCCTTTAAACAGAACCACAAACTCTTCACAGAGCATTTCATTCATAAATTAAAAAAAAAAAAGGAAAGAGGGTTTGTACATTCACATGCAGTCACAAGAAATAATACAGAGATACGGTGTAAGCTTCACCAGCTTTTCCCCAATGGAAACATCATACAAAACCATAGTTTAATTTCAAAATCAGACTACACCACAATGATACACCATACCACCAGATAAGACCTACTCCCTCTCCCCATTTCCATAACCATAAGAATCCCTCACGTTGCTCTTGATACCCAAAGTCACTTCCCCCTTGAGTGTGTACTTTCTCCTTAAACTTCAGCAACTAATCTAGTCTCCATTTTTATACCTTTGTCATTTCAAAAATGTATATATTGAGGGAATCTTATCATCTGTGACATCCTGAGATCAGCTTTATTTTTCTGTCAGCATAATTCCCTGACCATTCATACAAGTTACTGCATGAGTTAATAGTTTACCCTTCTTATTGCATTAGGCAGCTTGTCTTTTTATCCTTTTATACGGTATTTCATAGAGGAGAGTTCTTAATTTTGATGATATTCAATTTACCATCTTTTTCTTTTATGTACTGCACTTTCATGTCAAGTCTAAGATCTTTTTGTCTAATCTAAATACTGTAAACCTTCCTGACTCCCATGATTTCTGATGAGAAGGCTACTGGCACACAAATCATTTTTCCTCCATGAGGGAGGTGCGATTTTTCTTTAATTGATTTCAAGATATTTTTATTTTCAGTTTTCAGAAGTATAATACCTTTTGACATGGATTTCTTTAGGGTTTTTTTGAGGATTTTTCTCAACTTCTAGAATTTCTACATGGAATTCTCTTACCAAATTTGGGAAATTTTAGCCATAATTTTTTTAATATTTTTTCAACCCACCCTTCCCTATACTTCAATAACTGAAATGCGATACCTCAAAAGTCCTATTTTTGTCCAATTATTTTCTTTCTGTTGTCCTATATGGTGGTTTTTTGTTCTATCTTCAAATTCATTGATCCTTTTTATTCTGTCCCCTCCATTCTGCTACTGAATCCTTCCACCGAGTCTTTTTATTCTTTGTGTTTAGACTATTGTATTTTTAAGTTCTAAAATAAATATTTGGCTCTTTTCTATATCTTCTGGTTCTGTGTTGAGATTTTCTATTTCTTTACTCAGATTTTCTGTAGTTTCTTTTCAAGCTTATTATTGCTAAGTGAAGAACTGTAATTATGACTGCTTTAAAATATTTATCAGATAATTCTAGCATCTCTGCTATCTCTGTTGCTTTGATTTAGCGCCTTTTTAATGGAATTTGAGATATTCCCTAATTCAGTAGAAGCACTCCATTACTGCGAGATGAAATAAAAGACTAGTTTCCCCATTTGACCTTTATTTCCTGGAGCGGAGGGAACTCTCACGACATTGGAGAGGCAGGTCTGGCTCCTCGATTGTCCTCCACTAAGACCCCTGTTACGGTTTGGATCTAAGTATTCCCCAGAAGTTTCGTATTCAGAGCTGGGGCTTCTCATGTGCTCAGGTGACTGGATCAAGGAGTGCTATACTCAGTGGACTAATCTATTGATGAATCCATAGCCAATGTGCTGTTAGGAGGTAGGGCCTGGTTGGGGAAGGTGGGTCACTGGGGCTGTGTATTGAGAGATCTATGTATTTCACTCTGGCTCTTCCTTCTCTCTTTGCTTCCTGGCTGCCGCGGGTTGAGCAGCTTTCCTCCAGGAGGCTCTTCAGCCATGCCATATCTGCCAAGGAGCCAGCTGACCATGATAAACATGTTCATAACGGGGCCGAAATTCGTATTTGTGGCTGCCAGGTGGCTCTGAACCATCAGTGGTACATGCATGACTGTCTCTTTGTGCAGTGCGGGACAGTCTCATCAGGGGTTTCAAGTGGTTGAAGCTGATGGGAATGTGTCAAACCCTCTGAAACTAGGCCAAAATAAACCTCTCCTTAAATTGCAGGGGTCAGGTATCTTGTCCCAGCAACAGGAAGGTGAATAATACACTCTCCCCAAATTAAAGAGGAAGAATATTTTTATTTTTTCTTATATGGCTTCCACTGACACCACCAGGGATGCCCTTGTCACTGTTGGGTGGAAGTAGGTATCTTCATTTACTGTTAGTTTCTGTAACGGAATACTACAAACTGGGTAATTACAGAAAAAAAAAATGTTTATTTGACTCATAGTTGTGGAGCTAGAAAGTCCACAGCACAGTACCAGAATCTGCTAGGCACCCTGTGAGGACCTTCCTGCTGCATGATCTCATGAAAGAAGGTAAAAGGGACAGAGAGAAAGGGCCAATTTTATAACCACTCTTGCAGCAACAAACTCATTCCTTTGATAACAGCATTAATGCATCTAGTCATCTCCTTGATACTGTCACAATGCCAATTACGTTTCAACATGAGTTTTGCAGGGGCCAAACATTCAGATTATAGCAGAAGTCCAGAATCCGTGAGTGATCTCCACTTAGCATATATGTTTGGCCCCCTATTTGACCTTCTTTGACACTACCCTGCCAGAGACTTCAAGTATCTCACTGTGGCCTGGTAAGAACAGAGGTCTAAGCTCCCAATCTAGCCTTCAAGGGACTGGGATGAAGCCTTAGTCTTTTCAGTGCTATTTTGCTATAGCAGAGCAGTTATCACTAAAAGATTTTTGCATTACTACTAGGCTTTCCCTCTCTTGGTTCTTTGGCTAGACAGAGCTGACCTTTTTGGGGGACTTTGTTGTTTGTGGCCCACTTAAGCTTCCGGATTACCACCTTCTACACCTCCAAGCTCCAAGTCAAAAAGAAAACCCAAAGAGGCCTGGGGATTTAACTCAGTGGTTAGAATGCTTACCTAGCAAGCACAAGGTCCTAAGTTCAGTCCCAGCACCAAAAAAATGAAAGAAAGAAAGACAGAAAGAAAGAAAGATGAAAGAAAGAAAGAAAGAAAGAAAGAAAGAAAGAAAGAAAGAAAGAAAGAAAGAAAGAAAGAGAGAGAGAGAGAGAGAGAGAGAGAGAGAGAGAAAGAAAGAAAGAAAGAAAGAAAGAAAGAAAGAAAGAAAGAAAGAAAGAAA
>PVJO010010198.1:0-65434 GCA_004026905.1 Hystrix cristata
CTTAACCAACTCATCATCTGAAATTGCACACTATAAGATGTGTAAAAGAAATTCTTCAAGCAGATAAAATGTGATATCACATGGAGATATAGATCAATACAAAAAATAAAGTGCGCTAGGAATGGTGACTGCATTGATAAATAGACTTAGACTTTTCCCTGTTACTTAAAAATCACAACAACAATAATAATAGCAATTATATGCTTTGGGTAAAAGTAATAATAAAGCCAGGTGTGATGGTGCACATCTGAAATCTTAGCACTCTTGGAGGCCAAGGCAGGAGGATCATAAGTTTGAACCCAGCCTGACCAAATTAGCATTTTTAACAACACTCTTGTCAGAAAAATGAAATATAAAAGGCCTGGGGATGTAGCTCAGTAAGAAGGTCCTATGTTCAGTTCCTAGTATCAAAAAGAAAAAAAAGTAGTAACAGTGTAGTGAGTGGTTTACAACACAAATAAAAGTAAAATACATGATAATAGCATGAAGGTCAGAAGAAGAGAAATGGAAGTATGAGGTTTAAGGTTCTTAAACTCTCCCTGATTTGGTTTGCTGTCACATGAAGTGAGGCTGTGATAAATTAAAGGTTATACACTATAAACCCGTAAGTGACACACAAAAATATGAAGTTACTGCTAATAAACTTATGAAAGAGAAAAAATACAATAGTCAAAAAATACTCAATCCAAAATAAATTTGAAGTGTGTGGGTATCAGAAACTTCCAATAAAATAACAAGATAATAGATTAAAAAAGACCAAATCAATGATCACATTAAATGTAAATGATCTAACCTCACCCATTTAAATACATGGATTGTTAAATTGGTTAAAAGTTAAGTCCCAACTATATGCTGTCTAAAAAGGTATAATTTAAATAAAATGATAAAAACAGATTTTCAGTAAATGTATAGAAAATAAAAATAAATCCAATACTAATGCTATGCAAAACAAAGCTGGAAGGGCTACATTAATAACAGATAATATAGTTTTCAGAGCAAAACACCGTAGTAGCAGAGGAAATGAAAGTAGTTACTGAATGATCCAGGGTTCAATTCATCTAGAGGAGGTAAAAGTCCTAATTGTGCACCTAAGAGCAATGCTTCATGAATGGAAAAATTCTTAACAGAATCTTAGCAATTCAAATCCAGCAATTTATTAACAGGCTAGTACATTAGGAGCAAGGGGCATTTATCCCAGAAATGGTTTGCCATTTGAAAAATCAATCAATGCAATTTTACTACAATCATGCTTCATTTAATGATGGGTTTGTTCCGAGAAATGCATCATTGGGTGATCTTGTCATTGTGGGAACAGTGTAAGATGTCCTCACAGAGCCCGAAGAGTGTAGATCAATCATTTGGCATGGCCTCTCGATGCAACCAAGACATGCCTCAAACGCTAGATGTAAGATGCTGTTGCCACGGTAACAGCATACGGGGTAGTGTTTAATTTTTTGTAAGTAGAAAGAAAACATTTTAGAAGAATGATAAAAGTAAAGTACAGTAAATATATGACTTAATAATATAATCACTTATTGCCACTATCAAGTATTACATGCTATAGTTTTCTGTAACTGATAGTCTAGTAGGTTTGTTTAATAATGTGTGCTTTAACCTTAAAATGGCAACAGTGTCATTAGGTAATAAGAAACTTTTAGTTTCACTACATTTTTATACGTGTATAAGAATAGATATCTGTATACATGTTCTGCTGTTGACCAAAACATCATTATATTGTGCTTAATTGAATATGAACAAACTCAAACAGAAAAAATGTATGTTTATTTCAATTTCAGAGTAAAATATTTTAGACAAAAATCCAACATCCATTCCTGAAAAATCTTCTCAGTAGCCTATGATTAGAAAACAATTTATTTAACAAAATGAAGATATTTGTCAAAAAATCAGGAGATAATACCATACACTTTAGTAAAAACAGAATCCTTTTCCCCTAATACCAGGAACAAGTAATGTTAATTCTTTTCAGCTTTAAAATAGAGTTTCTGACTTGTGCAATGAGGCAGGAAAAATAAATTAAAAGCATTCACGTTAGAAAGGAACATATTGACCTGGTTATCTATGTAGAAAATGTGATCAAATCTACAGAAAAGCTACTACTACTAATAACGAAGGCTATTGAGAATATAGGATACAGAATTGTTATGCAAGAGTCTATCATAGTTCTATATGTCAGGCATGGAAAGTCACGGATTTAATCTAAAAATACTACCATGTACTAAGTCATCAAAGGTACGGAATCTTCACAGATTACTTGGACAAATTATATGAATGCCCCATTTCTACCTTTAAAACTGAAAAGGAAACACTGATGAGAGTAATTAGAGGATTCATTAAACAGAGATACAGTTGTTTATAGGTTAGAAGATTCACTATTGTTAAAATGTGATTGCTTCCAAATGACAAGATGATTGTAAAATTTATACGGAAATGCTAACAGAATAGTCAGAACACCTTTAAAAAGAGGGAACAGAATGAGTAGACTAATATTATATAAGGATTATTGGAAGTGTGTGCCCTTAGATCACTGAAGAGATAATTTTGTGTTATCTGGTTTTTTTTTGTATGAATCTTTTTGACTTTGTATTCTGAGTAACTACTTTGAAGATAACAGTCAAAAATTGTTATTCTCTTATTATGAAATTTTGTTTTGTTTGTTCATAAGGTAAAAATTATTTTAAAAACAATAAATTTGGTACTGGTATAGAGATAAATAGATTAATAGAACAAATTGAATTCAGAATTTCTTTTTTCTTTTTTTTTTTTTTTTTTGTGGTGCTGGGGATCGAACTCAGGGCCTTGTACTTGTGAGGCAGGCACTCTAATCACTGAGCTAAATCCCCGGCCCCTGAATTCAGAATTTTTAACAAAGGCACAGAGGCAGACCTGTGGAAAATACGCAGTCTTTTCAACCAGTGGTCTTAAAACAACCTGAGATACCCATACCAAACAGTGGACCTCAATCCACATCTCACACCACAGGTAAAAATAATTCAAAATATAAAATTTATTTAGCTTTAAAACCCAGAATTCTTAAGAAAATAAAAGAAAATCTTTATGACTTTAAGGCAATACAAACATTTCTTAGGACCCTAAAGCACGATCCATACATGAATAAATAATTAAACAAGCTAGACTTTGTTAAAATTGAACTTACTCTTCAAAAGACACTGTTAAAATAATGAAAAGACCAGCTACACACAGGGAGTAAATATTAATATATCCTATTTCTGAGGAACCATTTTTTATCTAGAGCATCATAAATGAAAATAAAAAAATAAGGAACTCAATGAAAATATTCGAATAGATACTTCACGATAAAGATAATGGTAAATGCAAAAATGAAGAGAAAACATATTCAGTCATTAGAGAAACATGAGTTGAAACTACAATGAAATGATACTATATGCCTTAGTTTTAGAGTTGTTGGAATTAGAAAAAAAACAAAAAACCTTTCATCCTTAGTTTGGGCAAAAACTTGGAGGAAACGAATCACTCAAGCACTAGTTGTGAGGATATAAAATGATAAATTCTTTTCAGGAAAGAGTTTGTTTGTTTCTGATTAAACATATATTTATTTTATGATCCAGTCATTCTACTCCTAGCTGTCTATTTAAGAATATGGGAAGTTTATGCAGTGACTTATCCACAAAATTTGCTTGCTTGTCCACAAATAAGTATTCATAACAGTGCCATTTATAATAACTAAAATCCGGAAATAACCCAATTGTTCTTCAATGAGTGAATAGATAAATATTTGGCAAAGTTCATAGACCAGTTTTCAGCAATAAAAATGGACTAAAAATGAAAGAACATTGAACATGAAGAATCTCAAAATAATTATGCTGAATGGAGGAAGTCAAAAACATGAGTACATGCTGTATGACTTTATTTTTAGAAAATTCTAGAAAATGTAACACAACACATTAGTGAAGGACTATAGATGAGTGATTGCTTAAGGAGGTGCATGGAGGAAAAGAGAAGGTAGAAGTTATAAAGGAGCACAAGGGTCTCTATGGATATGGTGGATGTTTTTATTAAGTAAATTGCGTGGATGCTTTCAAGGGTGTGTCTATCAAACCTTATCAAATCATGTCCTAAATATACATAGTTTATTTTATATCAATAATACTTCAACAAAGCTATTAAAATAGCACTTCGTTGCTGCACTGTACTTAATTATTAACAAATGTTATCATGTACAATATCTCATCTAATTACTCCACGAACATTTAATAGAACATAGAGTAGTTATTATTCTTAACTTTCAAGAATATAGAGGCTCAGACTGGCATTTGACCAAGACCACAATGCCTGTAGATGACAGAAAGAGAAAAGTGCTCAAATAATCAATTCTTATGTGTCTCCACAAGTTCACACGCTGATTTGGGGCTGAACTATATTGAGAAAAATCTGTTCAATGACAAGACGTTACTGGACATGTTTTCATATGCCTTTTCCTGTGGATCTTTGTCAACTGGTTAGCTATATGAAGTGTACTCTTACACCACCCACAGTCCTGACTTACATAGAGTCTGTCTTATTGCCATAACTTTCAATACATTTGTATGAAACAAAATATTTAATATTTGTAAACAGAGATGGCATTGGTTTGAATTTCTTTCGACTTTCTCAGACCTTTAAATTGATAGCACTTGTCACTAATCATTTCACAACTAAATGTCTATTTCCCTTGACATCTGCTATGTTGTCATTTTTATTTTTATATAATTCCTTTTGTTCATTCCATTTCTTAATGTCCTGCATCGTCAACTAAGTTTTACATTCCCTGAGGATAGTGGAGATGCTGTTTTGTCCTCTGTAAAATGTTTCAATAAACCCTAATGCAGTATTTTACTTTTATTATATGGGCAGATTATTTTTATTGATGCATGTACTTTTTTCCATCTTCTGTCCAAATATTTTCTGAACTCACTTGCTATGTACTCTTAGGTTTTCTCTTTCCCTGTTCTCTCCATGTGAATTCTCAAGTGATCTCTTATTCTTCATACAGAAAGAATGTTTTCAGTTGTAGCTTTAATTTTATATCACACTGTATTTCAAAATTACAAGTATAAAGAAATTCAAAAAACAAGAAGAAGATAAAATGATTTCTTGGAATAGGATTAAGCTGATATCTATTAGAAAAGGATTAAAAAAGTAATCAATAAATCGGTCAGTTCATTTAACTGGAACAACTACCATAGAAATAAAGATTCTACAGGTTAATGTGAGAAAACAAAAATTTTGGGCCACATAGATTTTGTCCCTGTATTAGACCATTAGAGCTACAAAATTCATTACAAAAAAATGTGAGCCTGGGAAATTATACCTCTAGAAATTTATTTATTATGATTCTGAGTTTGGGAAGTCCAAGAGCTATGCAGCAGCAGATTCATTATTTGATGAGGGCCATTCTTTGCTTTCAAGATGGTATCACTTGCTGCATCCTCACGTGCATCCTCACGTGATGGAAGAGGTGAGCAACTCCTTCACGCTTCTTACATTTGGACACTAATCGCCCTCCTGTGGGCACCTCTTTCATCGTTTAATTACCTCCACAAGCTTCTTAACAGTATTGCCTCTTAATAGTATCACATTGATGAGTCATTTTAACACAAAGTTGGGTAGACATATTCAGTCCAGGCAGCCCTCTTACTAACTAAATTTTATGCTTATTGGATATTTGAAAACTTATTCCAAAATATTTATTCTAAAGGACTGAAAGTCCTTTTCAAAAGTGGTAGTTGGTAATGTGAACCATAACACAAATGGGTCAAAAATTGGTTTACCATTCAAATGACCGACAGAGGGTCGGGGCTAGAGACAGAAGCCAAGCCCCTTTCTCCCAGCACTAAATTCTGGGCCAGAATCGAGAAGGGCTCTTTTTATTCTTACTTTATTTCTTCATTAACCCTTGCATACGTAGGAAGTGCTTCACTGTTCAAGTCTCTAAACTCAGGCCCTGTAGAGAAATCTCTATTTGGAAAACACCATCCATTCATCATTTATGAATTATTCAGCATTATCATTATTAGCTCTCATAATTCCAGCCATGCTGTTCTTGTGCCTCTTTCTTTTTGCTTAAGTCATATAAAACTCAGCTGACAAAACATTAGTATCCATACCATGGGGAATTGTTAGGGACTGGTTTGACTGATTATAGCTGCCTGCTACTTGTAAATCCAGCGGTTTTGTATACGCGTAACTTTGTAATTTCTAAACACAGAGTTCCCCCAAAAGTGAAGTGCATTCAAGAAATAGCTTGAAGCCAGTGAGACTTCCCACTCATAGAACTCGGTGTCCCAGGAGGGCCAGTTTCAGGAGTGACAGTAAAACCTGCAGTTCATCTATAGCCTATGGTGCAGCTAAAGTATAACAGTACAGACACCACTTTTTACGACCTCAAAAGAAATCGAATATTTGTCTCCTCCTGCTGCATTCTACGTCTCTAATCCTGACTTACTCTCAGAATTTAGGCCTACCACCATAAAAATGTGAATATATTTAAGTAAGGTGTTACATGTCTAGCTCCAAATCCCTTATTTTAAATCCGTTCTTCCTATCATTCTGTCCAAGCCAACTGGAAAGGGAAGAGATTGAAAGCACAGCCTCACTGTTTGAACTAGAATTAGCAAGCAGGGTTCCAAAAGAGCTGGGCTGGCAGCTAGTCTAATGCTGGCTGCCTGCTGCTCTGTGTGCCTGGCTCCAGGATTCCCACCGCGATTCTTACAGATTTGGGAATGATACGTCAGGCTACAGAGAGAAGGAAGTTTGTATACAACAGCATGAACTTTTTGTCCCATTCAACTGTACAATGACAATCTGTAGACTAAATATCATTGGATTATTCGTAAACTTGGAAAGACACCCAGAAATCTTAACTGCTTTGATTAGTTTAGTCATTTATTCACTTATTCAACAATATTTATTAGGTCTTTACAAGGTGTCTGGCAGTGTTATAGGCACTGGGGATACACAGAGGGGAAAATACTAAGTTCTTAGGAATATTCCAATATTGTAGGAAAAGCCACCCATCTAGGTAGTAGCAGACACACACTCAGAGCTCAGCTGTGTCATTCTTTCTCCTGCGTTGTATAAGGTCATCGGTCAGCAGGCAGTAAGTTCATTTATTACAAGTCCAAGTTTCATAATTATATTATGGTAAGATGAAGAAGAATTAGAACCTTCTACATTCTCTAACTCTGTAGATCTTCCCTTTTAGTCTGGATCTCCTTTGAAACGTGTTTCTGAATATACAGGCTACTATGTGACACCTTTAAGTGAACAGGACTTCAGTGTCCGAGAGCACATGTCTAAATGTCCTAGGTCCTAGGGCTCATCAGGGCGACTCTACTTTGGGAAGGTCTCGTTTCCTCACCTCAAGCGATGGCTGAACTTTGAATTTCTAAATGGCTGAGTTTCTGCAGGGAGCAGGTTTTGCTCTGCTTCTGAACAGCAGCACTCTATACCGCGCCATATTGCTGCTATGCGAGCGAGAGGGAAGACTGCATCCTGCCATGTTGGAAAGCTACCTCAAGGGCCTTCCAAAGCCCAGATTTCTTGTCAGTTGAGATGAAGCAAAGCTGAGATTGTCAGTAAATCGGGATGGGGTTAAGAGTCTTGGAGTTAAATATTAGTGGGCCTGCTGTTGAGACTTATAGACACAGGCGTGCTCATACACACCCTTGCTGCACACACACTCACACATACAACCCCAGGTGGAGTGGGGAATTAGTCAGCGGAGGCCTGACAAAGTGCTTCCTACACATGCTGTTCTGTCAGGCAGCACAGCTTCTTGGGCTTCAGAAGTAATTACATGGATTTTCTGTCTTGTACTTGCAAAAACACAGCCCAGCACAGCGCTGCTGCTGCTGCTGCTGCTGCTGGCTCTTCGTTGACAATGCCTTTGGCTCTAGCAGGCAGCAGGCTGCAGAAGAATGTTTACATGCTCTCTTTTAAGAATTCAAACTCAGAGAAGGCACAGGAGGTACCAGGAAAAGGAAGATGGGCAAAAGATAACATGAGGGAGAAAGAGTATAGAGAAGATTCTTGCAGAAAAACAAGCGTGACATCATAGAAGAGTTGAGGATTAAGAAAAAGAAGTGCATTTTTGCAAAAAATAAGGTTAATAATGTTGGCGTTAATGAGTTTTATTTTCTTTTCCTATACCTATAAGCATGGTTACTTCACCAGTAATACTCATTTTTTTCCTATTGATTCACCAGTCAATCAACAATTATTAGACCATGCATGCCTGACATTCATTGATGGCAAATTTGTGTTTACGTGGCTTGGGAAATACATCATAAACCACAGTTTCTGCACAAAAGAAATTCACAAAGGAGGTGGGAAGACAACTTCTCACTTCAAGAAACGAAAAGCCAAAGGTCATGATTTGTGTCCAGTTGCATACGGGGTGCACACAAGGATATCAAGCCGATAAACACTACGTAGGGATATACCCTTTCCTAGTCTTTATTTCAATAGGGATTGGAACCAAATAATGGAATACAGATATAGAAATAAACAGAAAATAAAATCTGCTATGGTGTTATGATGAATAAATTTGGCTGTGAATGTGACGGGATTGGGGGATGCCTAAAAATTACAGAAGTATATATTTAGGTGTGTCTGTGAGTGTGTTTTCAGAGAAAATTGGCATATAGATTAGTGAGCGGGGAAGTCTTACTCTGAAGGTACAAAGCACCATCAAATAGTCTGGGATCAATATGGAATGAAGTGTGTGTTCACGTGCCCAGCCCTGCTTGAGCAGGTGTGTTTTTCCGCTGCTGTTGCCCATGGACATCAGGGTACAGATTGCTCAGCCTTTGAACATAGACTCACACAAGTAACTCTAGAGAGCTCTTTCAGGCCTTCAGTCTCTGACTAGGGCTTTGTGAATGTTCTTTCTCATTCTGAAGCTTCCAGCTTCTTGGACTCAGCAGGTTCTATTTTGTACGGCTCTTCAGCCTGAAGATGGCTTTGAGGAACTATTCAGCCTCTAATCATGTAAGCCAATCTAATAAACTTTCTCTTACTCATTGTACATATTCTTTTGGTTTTTTCCTCCACACATCCCTGATGAATACAGGGATTTACTCTATTACAAGCAAAATGAAGCAGGGCACAGGCCAGAGGAAGGAAAAGAAAAGCTTGTGGGATGATCAGTATAACGCTATGAGGAGTAGACTCTGGAATAGAAGTTTTGGAACTCGTGTGTAATATTGCACAGGCAACTTGTGTTCATATTTCTCAGGAAATCTGTGAGGTGTAAAATGCCTAAACTGTAAATGAAGAACTCTTGACCGATGCAGGCTGGCTTGTCGTCAGGCTGCAGAGATGAACCTAACTGTTACACTAGTTCCAGTAGTATTTACCAACATTGACCATCTCTGAGTTTCTGCAGCTCCCCTTCTTATTTGGTTTTGTGCTTCTACATATTTGCTCTGATGGTCAATGTGTTGCCAAACCGTGTGAGAATCTTGGAGTCTTCTGTAATAAAAAGAAGCTACTACTAAAGGGATGCGTTTATGACTGTTACTAATTGACTCTCTAATCTTGAACAAGTCCCTTCACTTCTCTGAAATTCTTTCATGTTCTCCAATATTTTTTTTTTTTTTTTTTTTTTTTTTTTTGTGCCAGGGATCGAACTCAGGCCCTTGTGCTTGCAAGGCAAGCACTCTAATCACTGAGCGAAATCCCCAGCCCAATGTTCTCCAATCTTTTGGATATGTTTAAGACCGCTGGAGTTATTCAACCATGACTGTTGGTTTTTCTCAACACCTACAACCAGTCAGTTTCCTCTATTTGCATGTCTGTGCTTCCTTTGGAGTCTTCATTCTGACTACTCTCTGCTATGCTTCTTTGTCTCTCTCAGTCTATCGAAACCAAGATGCGTTTCCAGGCCTGACTCGAGACCCCCTCCTATGTGCCTCCTCACCATATCTTCCAGTCTGCATTTCCTTTTCTTCTCTCAACTTAGAGCAAAGCACTGATTCCAAGTGACCAAGCACTGGAGGCCACATGAAGTTACTCCATAGTCGTATTTGTCTTTTGTCTATGTTTCTAAGAGGAACAAGACATATTAAGGAACTGGATGGTACTGACAAAGTGGTTGTTCATATTTTTATTGCATCTCTTAGGTGGCTTTATACAACCAGGACACACGATTAAATGCAGATGAAGAGATATTTGGTTTGAACCAGGAGTATATAAAACAAAACAAAAACTTTCAGGTCAGGCGATGCACTTGCTAAATGACACTTCCTCACCCAGGTCGAGCAAATTCAGATTGCCTTTCTGTACTGTTTCTCTGCAGATTGTTGTCTTTCTCTGTAGGGATTTTTCAGCCAGGACTCTCAGTTTCCTAAGTGTGTGCGTGTGTGTGTTGATTAAACTATAGATATCCTTCCTATATTCATAGATAATTCACTTACCTTTGTATCATCTGATTTGTCACTTACAAGTTAATGCATAGGAAACAGACTGAACCCTTTCAAATGATCAAATATTTTAAGTCTGATGATGGCCTAATGATATAGGTCTGTTTTATTCCCATTTTAAGGATTATAAAACTGAAACAGAGGAAGATGAAGTAAATGGCTCAAGACTGTATGGAAAGTAAGGGACGGCGGATTCAAATTTTTGTCTGTCTAATTTTAGGCTCTTTCCTTTATTAGCACTTCATAAATAAATTCAAAATATTTCAAAAGCAAAATTTGGTGATTCTTAAGGTGTAGAAAGATGGGAACAGAAGGAGTAGTGGGTTCTGTATTAGGAATGTATTTGGAGTAGACAGAATCACTTGAGCGATTTAGACATACTTTGCAGAAATTAAATGAGAAATCCCTGTCCCTCCTAAAAGAAGTCCGCCTGTGGGCCATTGCTGTATTTAAAGTATATAAAGAAATTCTTAGATTAAAACAAGAAAGTAGCAGAAAATTTCAAGTAGAAACTTTCACAGACTTACAAAGGTGAAACAATTTCCTTTGGGAATAGGGATCCCTCCTTCAACTATCAGAGTCCTATTTGTAGTACGGAAGTATAAACTCGCAATAAATGATGATATTAAATTACTCTTCTACTGAAAAATAATTTATGGGTGTGTTTACTGTTTGCAGTATGAAGGTGCTAAAAATGCGTTGTACCACCCGGCCTCAAGAATTTTTGTATGCATTTGTAAAGGAAATACATACATTTATATCTCCTCTTTCTTGAAATCTTAGTAAAATAATTTTGTATTCTGAAAAAGACTAAACCTACAAACAATAGACAAGAGACAACACCAGACCAGAGCTGTAAACAAAAATTTGAAATGAATGGATACATAGATAACCTGATTTAACAGACTGGAAAATGATAAAACATAATTACTGCCACAGGGAGAAAATCAAAAGACATACGATTCAACTGATACACTCTGCTAGAGATTGGGGGAGCAGGTATATTAGAGATTGAGTATTCCAAGATGGATTTGAAAATTGAATGGGTTTTTTGGAATCTGTATAACGAACAATAAAATAACAATACTATTTCAAAATCCATGATGTCAAGAGACCACACCTCTGCACAGAACAAGGAAACTTGACATTTGAGAGAAGGGTAGAGTATCAAAAGGACTGGCCTTGGGATTCTCCCAGCGAATTGCTGGAGCACGCTTTTGGGTGTGTCTGGGTGAGTTATAGGGGCAGGGTCTTGGGATCTGTGTACTGGTTTTATCCCTTCCTCTCTGGCACTATTATCCTGCTGTGCTTCATGGCCATCATGAACTGAGCAGCTTTGCTGTTGTACGCAATTCTGCCATGATATTTCTCTCTTGGAGCCAGCTAATTAAGGACCGGATCCTCTAAAAACCTGAACCACATTAAACCTCTCATCTTTTAAAATGTTGGATGTTGTGTCTCAGTGACAAGAAATCTGACTAATACAAATGCTGTGCTGAAAGAAAAAAAAAAAGAACAAAGAAACACACAGGTAGAGTTGGATTTCACATTTCTAAAGCTTGATAGCTTTAACAAGTTCTAGAAGTTCTGATAGCATAGATTATGGCCCCTGGTCAGAATACTGGACTATTACTGTACAATAAAACTTCTCAGCTCACAAATTAAGATTCATAGATATGACAAAGACAAAGTGTGAGACAGCCAGGTCCCCATCATTTCACACTGGTCCGCTCTCACCATTCCTATTCAATATAGTTCTGGAAACATTAGCCAGAGCAATTAGACAAGAGAAAGAAATAAAAGGAATAAGGATAGGAAAGTAAGAAGTTAAATTATCATTATTTGCAGATGACATGATACACTATATAGAGGACCCCAGAAATTCCACCAAAAGACTTCTAGACTTAATAACCAAATTCGGCAGCATAGCTGGATACAAAGTCAACACTCAGAAGTCAATAGCATTCCTGTACATACTGGAAATAATATATTCTATAATTAAAAATTCCAGTGTTCATTAGGGAACCCCGAAGAGAGAACAGAACACAAGAAAAATGGCAGGAAGATGAGTTATCAAAGTGATAATAAATTGAAATGACCTGAAACTGAAGGATATAGATTTTCAGAATGAAAGGACCCTTTAAATTGAAGCCAATATCCATCTAACAAATTCCCTGAGAACTGGGGTTGAAGGTGAGATCCCACGGGGGGTAAGGATTTGTCCTATTCAAAATATTCTGCTGCAAATATGGACGAGTGGGTGAACAGAAGGTAGGGATGGGGAAGAGGGGGGAAAACCAAGATATATCATGTACAGGTACCAAATAATCATGTTGATTATGATCATTATGTATACAATGTACCAATACATGTTCTTGGTAAAAAAATAAAATGGAAAAAAAAATTGCAGAATTCTGATCTGAGATTTCACATCAACAGAACCAGGATCTGGAGGACAAGCATATTTGTTTTCAAAAGTCTGAGAGAAAACTACTTCAAATTAGAATATACTCCTGGATAAGAAACCAGTCAAAATAAAAGTAGTCAAAATTGAGTGTTGGATGACGATTTAGCTGTTGAAGATCTCAAATCATTTATTTCCCATTTAGTCTTCCTAAGAAGCAGTTGGAGTTTATGCCTATCCAAAGTGGAGATAAATATGTGGAGGGAGATATGAAGATTTAAAAATAGGCATGTCTAAAGAATAATTAAAATTATGAAAGAAGGAAAATATGTTTATCCCACAATATCTTAACATTATTTTAATATTATAAATACCTTACAGTGCCATCATAAGGATCTTTCAGAAAGAATCCATCCTTTGAAATCCTTCAAGAGAAGGCTTTCTTGGGGGGATTGTCTTAGTTCTCTATCATGATAACAAATAGCTAAGGCGATCAGTTTATACCGGGAAAAGCTTTATTTCAGCTCATGATTTCAGCAGTACCAATGCATAATCGCTTGGCCCCTTCACTCTGTGTTTCTGGCAGTCTCTTACCGGGAGGGGTAATGTGTGATAGTGCAAAATCACTCACCTCGTGGCTTGAAGTGAAAAGTGCAAACACCAAAGTCCAACAGTGATTCGAAGGCCTCCGAGTACAGTCATCTCTCAAAGATTCTAACACCTCCCAATAGTGCTGAGATAAAGACCAAGTTTTCGGCACATAGATCTTCGGGTGGCAGTGCAAATCCAAACTAACAGAGACAAAATGAGAACTCGACAATGTGATTTTTAAAAAATGCTTTCTAATTACAGGAGTTCATGGCTTAGTTCACTGTTTCCAGATCCCCATCTAGAGAATATACTTTGTATAGAATCTCTTGAGGCTCCTGAAACCCAACACAGTTTATTTCCATACTTGTCTTGCGTGTGCTGGTCCCCGTGTCTGAAAGTTCTTCCCCTTCCTGGATGGCATATGTGTATCTGTGAAGACCAAAGCAAGCATTCTGTCCTCAGGAGCCCTCTAGCACCCTCAGTTTTCCCCGGCCTGATATGTGAGGTACACCTCCACGAGCTCGCTGGCTCCTACGCTGCTTCTTCATGGATAAACCCACTCACCTGACATTGCTTTAAATCTTCTCATCCTTCCAAAAGAATGTGATCTCCGGGTCAAATGGAATCTCTAGTCCTAGTTCCCTGAGGAATCTCCACAATGATTTCCATAGCGTTTGCACCACTCTACATTCCCACCAACAGTGGAGAAGGGTTCCTTTTCCCCCACAGCCCCTCCAGCCTTTGTTATTGGCTGATTTGTTGATAACAGTCATTCTTTCTGGAGTGAAGTGGAATCTCAGGATTGTTTTAATTTGCATAAAATTAAAAAAAAAATGTGATCTCCTGAAAAGTAGAAGTGACAGCTTATGTAATGATATATCTGCAGTTCTTAGAGTAGTATTTAAGCTTCCAATGGCCTCTTATTTAATCTTTAACACAACCTTAATACGGATTCTTCCACACACAGAAAAAAAGCTCAGAGACAATAAATGACATTTAAGTTATGGTGTCAGATTCAAACTCTGGTCCGTGTAACCCTCATGTCTCTTAGACACTATGCAAGGACAGAACGGATGCTTGAGCTGTGCGCTTTTCCCAAGGAAATCTGGACATGAGCTACCTCAAAGATAGTTCTAATGTGAATGATAAGCATGTATATAGTTTTTATCATCTTGTTTCCCTTTATGACATGTTGCTTGAAATGATGGTTTTGGAAAGGCTGTGGACTATCCACAGGACCTGATAAGAGATGGTGGGTTTTAACTAACTATGTGGGATGTGTGGATGTTCAGCAATTGATTTTATTAAATATGGACCTTTGTGCTTATATTCTCTCAAATAACATATTTGTGTCTCCCCTATGACTGCCACTATCTTGCTTTACACTGAAAGTATACAACAATGATGTGATATCTGTATATTACTTCACAGTTCTGATGAACAAAAAATGCCAGTACTAATACTATTAAAGCTATTTAAATTACACATCCACCCTAAACATTTCACAAAATGAATGGTGACGATCAATAGTAGAAAATGGCACGAAACAAAATTAGTCAGACAAGACATTTTATCTGAAAACTGTTAACAATGAATCTTTAATAGGTGGGAACTAAAAAATTTAAGTCTTGTTTTGGCAGTATTTATTTAATAGGGAGAAATATGCTGGAGTATATAGAAAAGTCATTTTTTAAAGACAAAGGAAATTTGACACAATATAGTTTAGAAAGATTTATTTTCATTGAAAAATAGGATTCTCTCTATATTATGGCTCTACATCCTATTACTTGCATTTGATACTGAAAAATGGAAAAAGATAACTCATATCTAAAGAAACATTGATTCCAATGCATTTTCAATTCAAATAGTCTTCACTCAACAATGAAATTTATATAAAAAGAAGTGTATTTTTCTCTTTTCCTCCTTTTATTTATACATCCACAGACAAGCCATTACACTACCTACACAACTATATGCATTAACAAACAAACAGAGATCAATAGTTATAATTTGACACACAGGCACCATTCTCTATGAAAACATCAATAGTCTGAAAGCTGAGTGGGCATAGCTAGAAAAATATGCTTTACAGACACAATGTTGGCAGAAGATTAAATAACCAGATGTCAGGGAGAAAAAAATTTCAATGAAATTGAATGTATATTGGAAATGTACAGGTTTTCTGTAGAGCTAAAGTGTTCAGGATTAATAATAAGAAAATTATCTTCTACTTGCAGTCATTCAATTACTCTGTGTGCAAATATTTTGGATTGGATGTTTCCTATTCAAATATATTATTATGTGCCTAAGGAGTCCTGTTGGGAATCAGGGCAGACTTAGGATATGAGCTACACAATGCAGTCCAATCTGAAAACAATATCTTAAGTTGCTACAGAATCTTTCATAAGCAAAACTACAGATGACTCATGTCATTCAAATCTATAGCACTATGATGGGGCAATGAAAAAGGAATATATAACTTAGTAATGGGCCCAGGCAGCTGAAAGAAGCCAAGTTTATGTGGAACATTTGATTGAAAATAGATGAAATTCAAGAGTGTGTCAACTCGGCCAGCACCTACACAAACCAGAAAGTGAATAAGCCATTTGCCATTTTATTATAAGGTGATATGGATGTGGATAGGGCAGTGCACTGGGGACAGGGCCATACAACACTTTTATCATTTTCCAATGCTATTCTATGAAATAATTCACTGTAATTACATGCAATAGAAGACAGTGTGTCTCCCCTGACTAATATTTTTAAGGAGTGAATCTTGGCTTCCTCGCATGCACACATTGTCAGCAGTGACCACAGCAGGAGAAACTGACAATTTATCTTAGAAAACTTCTAATTCACTTCTTAAAAATTTCTGTAAGTCCACAAATATCATGTTACGTGTTTCTATAGTTGTATAATTCCTAAAATTTCTTAGAATGCATTTCATGGTTTCTGCAATCTTTATACACACAGGAAGGGAAAACAATACATTCAACTGATTCACTTGCTTATGTAAATATTATAGTTCAGATTATTTCTAGAAAATAAGAGAGTAAAGGAGGAAATGGTCTGTGGTATGGGGTTTAATACTGGATGAAATTATAGAGGTAGGAGAGAAAATAGAATAGAGAAGTTATCTTTACACACACACACACACACATGCACACACATGCACACGTGCACGCACGCGCACACACACACACACACACACACTCACATAATGACCCAGAGAAAACTCCAGCCCATCCTTTAGGAAAGGCATAGTAAAACAAATACAAAGTCTTCAGATGAGAAATAAGTGGAGATGATCGAGAAAGTATTGGACAAGGGGCAAGCCAAGGCTTCAAAATAATGAATTATAGCATTAAGAATGGAGAACAACAAGAAATACAAAAGAAAAAATAAACCTTAAACAAATGAAGAGTACTGGGGTAAGGATTATATAAGGGGAATATAAATATTAATCCACATAAAATGTTACCGGTATATGCATGTTTACTTTGTATGACCAAAAGATTGAAAGTCAGAAAATAATTTTATATAAACCAGTAAGAAAATGAAAAGCATATCAACAAAATAAATTCACAAAGGACACAGTAAGACATACAAATGTCCAATAACATATACACCAGTAGTAGACAAAAATATTTAGAAAGATGATATTTAGTCTGTCAGTTGGCCAATTATAAAGTAATAAAAAGATTGTGATGATCCAAGCACTTTTTCTATTATGATGCGTTAGGCCATTTAGAAGAAAAAGCCTTTGAATTTTGCATCCTGTTAACCATTTAAAGAAGTTCATTCTACAGAGATGAATATAGGTGTATGAAAAGATCTATACACATGTATTCAATTTCATACACACACTAACAAATAACATATATATAAATCTCAGAACATTTCAGAGAAACGCAAATCGCTATTTAGATCTTTTTCCAAAGAACAGTGAACTGACACTTCCTGCCTGCCTTCTTCAGGCAGAACAGACAGCTGGAGAAAATGGTCCAGTCCCCTAACCCAGACCCATCAACCAGGCTTGAGTGCTGGAAACTGCAAAGAAAGCTCAAGATGTTGATTTGAAGAATTTCGTGAGACCTCGATTAATTGCACTACTGGAGGTGCCAAGTGACAAAGTGTAACAAGCATGTGAGTATCACAGAAGGCAGCCTAGAAGCAAGAGCAGAAGAGCAGCCTCCAGAGAAGAGAAGATGGGAGCAGGAGCAGCAGAAGGCACGGCCCCCGTGCGTCGCTCAGGCACAAGCATCTCTGGGGGCTGACATGAAAGCATGTCGAAGGGCATTAACACACTTAGCAATCCAGCGACAACCGAGAACACTGTTGAAGTGACAGTAAAAGCAGTGACCAAAAATGCAACAAAATTTAGCAAAGAAATTCTTTCCTAACTACCCCCAAACAAGGGGAAGAGTTACATGTCACACGATGCTCATGTGAGCCTCGGAAATTAGTGGAGGATTCGGGCACAGAAGGAGCATTTTTGAGAATTCTCCTCAATGTTTTAAAATATGGAACAAACTAATGATACCTTAATATTTCCCTTTCTTAATTAGCATGTTTTAGAAATAGCTACTACTCACAGTGAGGGGAAAGACAGATAGAGCTGTATCTCTGATGGGGAAAAAAGTTCTAGGTCTTCACATTCAGTAGAAAAACGAACTCATAGAGTTTGCAGACATAGTGAGCACCGGGTAACTAGGTGAAGTAAATCTGCCTCAAGGACAAGTCTGGTCAATCACAGATGACAGAAATTCAAGAGGTTGTATGGGGGAGTTCTAATAAAATAACTGAGCCCCCCTGGCTGTAATGGGGCCGACGCTAGAATAATACACTGAAAATATTTTCAGATAGCTCATTCCTTCTGATGATTAGGATACTTTGTTTTTCCTTTCCCTCTTTTTTTCTTTTCTTAATGATAGGAGCCTGGTATTATTGCCCTGAGGAGTATAATGATGATCACGTTATCTAAACTTGTGTCCTTCCCCAGACATGCCTATCAGGCATAAAAAAAGACAGGTAAGAAAATAAATGCTTGAATCTCAAGTTACAGCTCAGGAGAAAGCATCCAGGTCTCAGATATCGTAGGAAGGAATAAAGAAGCCTGCCCACACAAAAGACAAACAATAGTTGTCTTAGTTACTTTCTCATCTCTGAGACACAGTGCCTGATACTCAGAAGTTAAAGGCAGAATGATTTGTTTTAGAGTTTGTAGAGGTTTCTATCCATATTTGGCTAGCTCCAAGGCAGGGTGGCATGGTATAAGGGCATAGCCAAGGAGAAAGAGTTTGTGGCATGGCAGGCAGGAAGAAGGGAGACATCAAGGAAGGAGGAAGGATATATGTAATACATTCTTCCAGGTCACACCCACAGTAAGCCATCTCTTCCCACCAGGCTTCACCTCCTACCATTATACCCAGCTATAAACACATCTGTGGACTAATTTAGTGATGAGTATTATACAGCCATGATCCAGTATCACAGACCCACGATCTGGTCACCTGTCAAAAGTCCCATCTATGAGCACACGAGGCTTTGTGGGGATATCTAGATATAAACCATATTAATATTTCAATGTTATATGATTATATGAAGTTATAGTAATATTAGATGCCAAGATCTAGTTCAAATTGGAAAAAAACAGGTAGTTTTCAAATGTGAACAAACTCAGAAAATATAGCACACATGCATAACATGTAACAGAGAAAATGGAGTCTAGAAAGAAATGCCCAAACGGGATTAGAAAAGAACAAAGGAAGAAGTGAAAGGAGACTGGGAAATTAAGAAGTAATACAGAAAGAATAGAGAGATGAATATACATTTAAAAGTTCAAATTAAAGTCATAGAAGAAAATATTTGGAAAATCTCAAATGTTAACAATGAAAACAATCAAAATAAAAATAAAAACAAACGTGAAGAAAGCAGATAAAGATAGGCAAGATGGAAATCCTTGAAGCAGGGCATTCAAAACAAATAAAGATATTTCACATCACACAAAATCATTTCCTCAACAAGAAATAAATGAATCTTTAAATCAAAATATGCACTGAATATGACTATTAGGAGTAATTAAAACAAACTATCCCACAAGGAGAAATATTTTAGATTGGTATTGTTTTTTGAATTTCCAGGATATAAGCAAAAATCTTTTAGCTGTCCAGAAAGAAAGAACAAACTTCAGGTCAGGAAGCGAATGCTGGACTGGCCTCCCGGAGCTCCAGAGTCAAACCTTCGAGGTGAGAAGTCAGCAAAGTTGATACTGCCAAGTTTTGAAGAAAAGAAAACAATATTATATTCTAGGACCTAGTTTCAGCCTCGAAGCAACAGGAAGCTTTTCAAACCCGAAGAAACTCAGAGAGTCCAATACTCATGAGGTCTTCTGGAAAACAAAAGAGTACCAGCAACAACAACAAAATGCCGTAACATTAAATGCCAGCAAATTAAAAGATGAATCAAATCCAAAGTAATGAGATAAATTACAAAAATAAACTAATTATTCTATATCTTAGTAAAGATTTAATATTTAAAATAAAAACATGACACTGCTGTGTGAAAGTGGGAAAAGAATGTGATGAGAAGTGAGAATGTTAGTGCCTTTTACTTTCTGGATGTGGAGCAAATCAGTATTATTATAAATTGAAACATGGAATTTAAAAATCTCTGCTTTTCCCAATCTTAGAAGAATCTTCTAGAAAAAAGAGTGTCTCTTTTTAACAAGGATTGGTTTCTTCTTTTTTTTTTTTTTAACTCAGCTCTTCTTGCTGTTTTAAATGTACATATCTTCTTTGGCAAGATTTTTATAAAATAAGTTCGACTACTTTTCTTCTAAAAGATTGCATGTATACATAATACCCTCAAAAAGTCAGCTCCCTCCCTTGTTCAAAAAAAAAGCTCCCTTTCATTCATCCTGTTTCTTTCTTTTTTACTTTTTCCCTCTCTGCTTTCCTCCCACCACCTCTCCTGGATAATGAAAAAATCTGAGATATTTACATATAAAGTGGTTATTTTTTAGGACACTTGTTATTTTAAAAAACTCATTTTTGCTATCGTATGAATTTTACATTATATATCTATGTATATATATATATGTCTGTTTGTAACTACATATGACTGCATTTGTATTTATGAAAATATGTGTCATTTTATGCATATGTACCTGTGTCTGTAAGTGTACATGTGTGTACATGTGTGTATTGTTCACGAGTTTTATCTAAGTCACATGATGAAGGATGGCTCTTTGCAGTAACCTTCCCTTTTCTCCAGGATCTATCGTTGGACTCAGGTGAAGACACAATATAGTCTCTCTCTCTACAGAAAGAGATGTACACATATGTTTATAAGTGTATTATGTATATACAGATATATATGTGCATGTAAGTGTGTATATATATGTATGTTTATACACATATGGTCTTTTATCCAAGCAAAAACAAAACCTATACAATGGGAGCTATTTCTAAACAGTATGAGGATTAGTCTAATATAAATCATCACAAAGGCAGTAAAATCAAAGTCCAAAGTTTCTGGACACGGTTTGGGCACTGCAATATCAAGGAACTAAATTCACAAAACCTCAGACTGTGCCGGAGCTAAGAAGTTGACCTCGATCCATTTCTATGTGGTTTCTCACAGGAGATGGTCACACTCTGAAGATTGCCACACTAATACATGGTGAATAATGACAGGTTTTAATTTGTTCTTTTGTTTGTTCATTCTGGAAGAAAAGTTTATGATACTACTGTTTCCCTTGTTTCCAGGGGAGAATATAAAATTAAATATGATTTATTGTGTTTTTAGGGATCTTTTATACCCCTGGTTATAAGCTTCTACTGTATTAATGATTTAAATAAAAATACAAGAAAACAACATTAAAATGACACGAGAGAATAGTGCATGTGGGACAAGCTAGCTGGGGTTACAATAGTTTATCTTAACACATTGGTGGATTCAGAGGAGAGTACTACACACCTAAGGTGTGATCCAACAAAATGGTGAATACTTAAATTTAGAAAAAAGAGTAGGATTTGAGGATTTAGCTCAAGTGATAGAGCGCTTACCTAGCAAGCACAAAGCCCTGAGTTCAATCCCCAGCACCCCTCTACAAAAAGAGTAAAAAACACATTGCCACTAATCCCTCTCAAAATGCTCTCTTTCTCTTGAAACACACTTGTCCTATCTTTCTTGCAACTTTTTGAAAGAGTTCTCAACGTTCTTTCGTGAATGTCTTTAGTTGTGCTGTTCTGGCTGCCTTGTTGTGCTGGATCTATTCAAAATGTTTACCTTTCATCGTCATTTTGACTTTGGAGAAGTGCCAGAAGGCACGAAGTTGCAGATCTGGTGAGTGAGAGAGAGGAGGCCGCACTGCAGTGTTCTTATCAGCCTGCCCCTCTATCAGATGGCAGGTGGCCGCATGCGGCACTATAGTTTTGGTCATACTTCACTGAGACACTCATAGAAGTGGACTTGCAGAACTGCTTCAGAAAGTGCGAAGAACCATCGGATAAGTGTGTCTGAAGTGAGGGTGAGAATTCCGAGGGCAAATAACCAGAAATATGTCTTTTACTGTAATTTTTTAAAAAATTAAATATTCACTCTGTATTTCTATCACAACTCGTGTAACTCCAGATCAATGGGAGGCCGATTAGAAATGATAAGAGAAAAGCAGCAAATATGATAGCTAAGAGATCAGGCTGCCCTCCACTTGAAAATGGATCTCCGACTACACCCGCTGTGGCTCACTCATTTTCCTACCTTACTGTGTCATCTCCTTTCCGTAACTCGCACCTGTGTCCGTGGTTCTCCAGAGCCAGAGGCAAGCACATTGCTCATAAATTCCAGTCAGCATCTTCCTTTCTCCTATCTCGGAGCCCAGGAAAGGCTCATTATCAGGCAGGATCCACCGACATTTTATCACACTGTGGCCCTGCCAAGTCCTGCCTGACTCCAGGATGAAAAAGTCATCATATTTATTGTGTAACTATGTCTATTTCAAGGAAAGTGAAATCTTTTATACTTTACTTTGTCATTTGGCTGAGCCTTGACACCTTTTACCTTGGCTTCCCATCTAACCCATTCTTCATCTTCTTGGTGAGATCTCTTTCTTTTATTTATTGATACAAGATACGTGTGTTCACAAGGCAAACTGGAGTCAAGTGCAAGTACAAGCGCACAGTCCTCTAATAAACATATAAACACAGAGTGACTGTAACAGTGTATTAAGGTCATATAAACACACAGAAATCTTAATATATGGGTCTATAACTTAATCAATATCTAATTAAATGTTTCTTTATACTTCTTATTATTTATATGAGACTATACTAATGGAGCTCTTTCTCTTTCTCCCTTCCTTTCTTCCTTCCTTCTTTATTTCTTTCCATTTCCCTCTCGCTCTCTCTCTTTTCAGAAATACAAAATGGGTAATTAACCCAAACAACACAGAGGTTAGGCAACTGACAAAGTCATACACCAAAGAAAATCGTCTGTATGTCACCCTTTCCTCCAGCAAATATCCTTAACCATTTAAATTTTAACAGCTCCATCTTTCCTCTTAATGTTGCTTCTCTACATATCGCTCTATGAATATGCTAATTTTCCCCAATTTTAAAATATATTTCATGTTTAAATGTTGAATCAACTAAAGTGTACCTTTCTGTACCTGATAAGAGGCAGAAATACATTTTCTGCCATTTTCAATAGTTTTATATATATATATATATGTAGAATATGATAACATCAAATGCCTAAAACCCCCAAAGTTTTATGGTACAGTTAAAAAACGTGGTATATCTTCATCCCCACAACTACAACTCTTGGAAGGCCAAGGTCAAATAGCATATTCAGGAAGCATTTTGTATTTGACTCACAAGGAAATGACTGCTTCCTCTTTGAAAATCCAATCACATTTGTTGGTTCATTTCTCATATGGCATTTGTATGGGATGCCAATTCAGGCAAGCTACGTTCTTTTTTTTTAAAGCAACTTTAGCATAAAGGATGTTATAACATCTTATAGTTCCAAGCACTTTTTCTTGATTGTAATAGGCACTCAATAAATATTTCTTGCCTGCCTACATAGAATCAAAACTGCTGATGAATTTTTGTCACTGAAATCAAAAAGAAATGTTTTCCCTATACAATGACATAGTTCTTTTTCTACTGATTTGATTCTAAATTCTATGACTATCTTCACATAAATTACTTTTTAAAAAATTACTGTTTCTTGTGGTCTCACAATGTGTTTGGCTTCTCACAAGTAAGCAGAAATTACAAGCTTAGTATCAACTTTATCAGATTCCTCTCCATTGGAAGGTAAATCATATCTTCCTTCCTTCCGGGTGGCTTCACCCTACTCCAATCTAAGAGTGTTGTGGGCAGAAGGAAAGTTTTGGCTGCTTTGTAGCTGCCTCAGCAAGTTAGTGAAACCAGAGACCCAAGGATTCACAACATATTATAAAGGGGGGCAGCGATAAAGGGCCTGGAACATTTGTAAGGAGTTCATTTCTTTTTAGCCCTGCAAGGGATCCAGAGCAACACCTGCTTCTCCAAGTTTTCACATCTAGTCTGAAAGGTTTGCTGTTTTTTTTTTTTCTTTCAATATCTTTGTGTGGCCCTTTTGCCTTTTCCTGTCTTCACTCTATCTCTGAGGTCCTGTGGGAGAAAATAAGACAATCAATGTTTATAATGAGCAAAATATAAAGGAATGTGGATTCTAAGACATGAGGTGAAGACAGACGTCTCCCTTGAGAGAAGGGGGTGCATTTGGTTCTTGAAATTTGCACCATATGTTTGCTACCCTCTTTCTGGTGGCCTTTTCCCCACACCAAACCGGGGCTTTCTCTTCTTAACTCTTCTGCTGGATCTGCTACTTTCTGTAACTCTCACCCTTTTTTTTTTTTTTTTTTTTAGTTTAAATGGGCATCTGCCAGAAAATACTTTAAAATTGAAAACTTTTTCTCTCTTTAATCACTAATCATTATGACACTGCCCTGAATCCTCAGTCTTTCTGCATTCCTGGCTAACTTGCATAACAAACACGTTTCTGGAAATGAAGCTGATATATTAGTGCAATGACATGAAAAATGCATTATGGAGCTCTTCAAGGCACTCATGTTATCTAAGCGTGAGTCTCAGAGAGAGTCATTTTGGTTAAAGGCTTAATTCTTTTAGCCTCTTGGATCCTACCTCTTCCTCTAGTCCATGGGTCTGTCCTGTGATGGAATAAAAGTAGAACTACAGCTCAATCGTATCTAGGTAAGCCAGTGGGGAAACTCAGTGCTAAAGCAATACAGTGTGCACCATCTGTGTACACATAGAGAAAACAAGCTTATTTTATCATTATATTTATGAATGCCTTTAAAGAAGTTATTCATAAACTCGTGAATTTGTCTTGTTCTGCAAATTAGCCATTGCTCTTCCTTTTCTGGGTAATATACATCAGCACAAATTCTTGTGCGTGCATTCCCAATTTATTAAAAAGCTGTGACTTCTAATTTGTGTCCTTCCCATGTTGTATGAGTTTCCTTCTACTTGTGCTCAGTGACTTGAAAGAACCTAGAGGCCACAGATTTCAGTTTCCTCTTTTCATAAAGTAGGAGAACAGTGCTTTGTTTTTCCAAAAAAAATTCACCTGATATTCAAATAACATCAGTAAAAAATGGTAGATACTGAAAAGGTGCATTCTAAAGTCTGTTAATTGTGATGCAGTTGGTGGAGTCCTACAGGGTACAGAGGAAAATCCAGCTTGGTTTCGTAACCGATTAGCAGAGGCCTTCCATGAATCTACTAATATAGACTTCCAGGGAGGGAGAGGCACTAATGGAATATCATTTTATCTGCCAGTCAGCCCTAGTTATTTGGCATAAATAACAAAAACTTCAGATGGGGCCACAGACACCATGACCCAGTTGCTGAACAGCCCTTTCTGTGTTCAACAATTGGGACTCAGAGGACAGAAAAGAGAAAGGCTAAAATTATAGATGCTGCAGTTCATACTGCATTAAATCCACCCAGGTCATCTAAGGAAAAAGCCAAAAACAGCCAAGGAGAGGGTTTCTGTTTCAAGTGCAAGAAGACTGGACACAGGGCACGAGATTGCACCAAACCTCCGCCTGGGCTTTGCTCCCGCATGTGAGGTAGCTATCATTTCTGACTCATGGAACTTGAGATTTGATGGTCCCGGCTCCCAGAGAGGGGCTAGGTCAGCCAAAACCCTCATTTCCTGCTCTGACAACTGAAGAGGCCCAAGGGAACTTGCAAGTCCCCTGTCTACAGACATCACCATCACCTCCGAGGAACCCTGGGTAAACTTAGACTTCATAGGTGAGCCAATCCAACTGCTTATTGGTACAGTGGCAACCCATTCTGTTTTGATTTCCTGATCTGGAAAACTCTCCTCTAGGTATGTAGCCATAGTTGGAGTCAATGGTACTTCTAGGTGGAGTTTTTTTACTCCTGTTCTGATGTGCCACTTTGAAGGCCAAGTGTTTAGCCATGAGTTTCTAATTGTCCCACAGCATCTTACTCCCTTGCTAGGAAGGGATTTACTAGCTAAATTAGGGGAAATTCTAAAATTTCAGCTAAGGTCAAAACAGATTTTACTTGTTGGGACTATACCAGGTCACCTTGACTGTATTAGTCAACAAGTGATATAATGGAATACCTGGTAAGGCAAATTCTACTATGCCAGTAATTATAAGACTGAAAGGTCCCAGCTGGTTTCCTAACTGAAAGCCGTATCAAATCATGGAAGAGACACAAAAAGGTCTCCAGCCTCTCATAGACAAGTTTCAGGCCCAGAAGTTAGCCACTCTTGTGAACAAGTCATATCTCAGACCTATACAAGTAGGCAAGACATCAGCGATCTCCCCCTCCAAAACAGTTCACTGATGGAAGTAGCTTTGTCCTAGAAAGACGCAAAAGGCAGATTATATAGTTAGTTCATAACAGCTCATTAAAGTTAGATTTCCTCTTCCAAGAACCTCTGCTCAGAATGCAGAACTAACAGACCAAGCGCTTGTAAATACTTAGAGATGGAACCACCTGCTGATCAGTTTAACCCAAAATGCTATGGCCCCTTCTCAGTGATCCTTGCCACAATCACTACAATAAAGGTGACAGAGACAGATAATTAGATTCATCTTCCTGGAATAAAGCCAGTTCCACTTGAACCAGCTGAAGGAAAAGATCACCCAAAAAGAGAAAGTTACTCCTGCAAGCCTCTAGAAGACTTGAGATTCCTCTTCAAAAAGCAAGACACCAGTGCTGCTACAAAAAGAGTAGAAATCTGAACTGCTCCTCATATTTGGGCTAATAATGAAGGTCAATGGTCATTAACTCTTTTGTCATTGTTTCCTGACAGGTTTTTATTTCTTCAACCCAGTCAGTGAGCCACAGAACCCCAAGGAAGATTAGAGGGCACATAGTCCCCAGCAGATAGGTCTACAGCCCTTCCAGCCTGAAGAAGCTACAGAAGACAGAGACCTCCACTCCCTCAACACCCCAAAAAGAATTATGGGGATTTGTGTCTCTCAGGGGGAAATAAGGTAGCATAGTAAAGCAGGGCTAAAGCTGGCGGGGAAAGTAGGTGTCACCTGTTAATTACAAAATCCCAAAGAGATGCAACTTCTCACAAGAATGGCCCAGACCCGACATCAGTCCGAGGCGCAAGATCTCAGCACCACTTCTCAGGACCCAGATATAGAAATTCTCCTGGGTTTCCTTGAGATTTTGACACATAAAGGAAGCCACAAGGAGCCAGTGCTATCTTATCTTTTCATAATAGCCCATACCATGTTTCTCAGGTGCAGTATGTATTTTTATTCTCTTTTTATTTTCCTTTTTCCTTTTTCTTTGTTTGGTGCAAGCTCGCTCTACAAAGCCAGTTTTTCCCAATATCCATTTTGCCTTTTAAATAAATTTTGTCTCGAAAACAACGACAACAACAACAAAACTGGTGTGTACAGTGCTAGGTCCGGCACAATTACTTGATGTTATTATCTTTTGAAGTATGTCTTTCTTAAGCAGTTGCCTTTAATGGTTCCATATATCACATTATCTCGAATATTTTAATAACTTTCTACTTCTCATCCTTCTAAAATTTACAGGTTATTGCAAATATTAATGGAAAAGAACTCCTAACGTGGATACAAACTTGGTCTAAGGCAAAGTGATCTACATATTCATGTCGGCTTTGATAGCCTGGCGTACCTCCCGCACACAGCAAACAGATAGAGAGGGCCTTTATTCCAGCTGCTGCATTTAGCAGGGTGGTATCTGATACATTAGAGATGTTTTCTCAAGTTTTGGCCTGTTAAAATAATTCATAATGATACCAAGGTCAGTGAAAGCTGAGGCTATTTGTTCTGTGGATACCAGACATGCAAGGTAAACCTTCTAGGAGACTATTACAAACCATCAACAAAACACCCGCTAAGGATGTAAATTTTTATTCTCTCTGTAAATCTTCAGCTTACATCTCTCATGGCAACTTCTGCCCATTCGTACCCAACACTGACTCAGTCCTTGTACAGACTTCAGAAAAGACCATTAACTACATAATTTACAAAGCTGCTCAGGGCTTGGATCTACCTGGGAGGCATAGAGGTGGAAAAGAAATATTTCTTCTATTTTTCAATGAGGAGATGACAATTCAAATGTCCCTTCCTCCTCTTCCTCTACTCCTCCTCGTTCATTTTCTTCTTCTCCTCTTCCTCCTCATCCCTTTTCTTCCTTTTCCTCTTCTTTTTTCTTTCTTCTGCTTCATCATTTTTTCTTGCTTTTACCTCATAAATAAAATTTTATAGATGTATATATATATAAAATAAGATATTTCTAAATATGTATACATCATGGAGTGGCTAAATCAAGTTAATTAACAGATGTGTTGCTTCACATACTCATCCGATTGTATGTGGTGAGAACACTTAAAATCTATTCTTCCAGAAATTTTAAAGTTTACCATATATTATAATTACCTGTAGTCATTATGTTATGTAATAGACATCTTGACTTTATTCCTCCCGTATAACTGAAACTTAGCATTCATTGAACAATGTTTCCTCAGTCCTCCAACTCTCGTGCCTACTATTTTACTCTCTTTTTTATATATCAGACTTTCTACATTCTACACGTAAGTAAGGCTATTTAGTATTTGTCATTTTGTGTATGGTTTATTTCATGTAAAGTAATTTCTTCAATATTAGTAAATTTTACCACAAATTACAGTGTTTCCTTCTTTTTAAGGCTGAGTAGTGTTCTATTGTGTGTATGTGTGTGTAAGGGTGTATTACATTTTCTTTACTCATCTATTCACTGATGAAGACATAGGTTGATTCTCTCCCTTGCATATTGGGAATAATGCTTCAATTTACATGGGAGTGTAGATGATGCTTTTGTATACAATTTTCATCTCCTTTGAATATATACTCATTCAATCACATGGGACTTTGAGGAATGACTCAGTCACATGGTACTTTTATTATTAGCTTTTTGGAGAACTTCTGTATTATGTTTTCTATAATGACCTTGCATTTACATTTTTACCAAGAGTATACAAGTTTTTTCAATAGTTTTGGTAAAATTGGATATTTTCATTCAGAAGAATGAGACTAGACCTTTATTTCACACCATATACAAAATCCAATTCAAAACAGATCAAAGGATTAAACATAATACTGTACACTATAAAAGTACTAGAAGAAAGCACAAGGGTAAATATTATGATGTTGCTTGGAGAAATGTTTTTTGGGCTATGCTCAAAAAAGCAGTCAACAAGAACAAAAATACACATATATGATTACATCAAACTAAAGAGTCCTTTGTAGAAAAGAAAATAATCAAGAGTGAAAAGACAACCTATGGAATGGGATAAAACATTTGTAAGCTGTATGTCTAATAAGGGACTAATTTGCAAATATACAAGTAATTCAAACTATTCGATAGAAAATTATAAATAACCAAATTTTTTAAATGTACAAAGGATTATAATAATCTTTATCAAAGGTAGACATGAAATGGCAGGCAGATGTGTGAAATGATGCTCAGATTCATGAAGAATCGGAGGAATGAAAACTTAAAGCCACAAAAAGACATCACCTCATACCTTCAAAAATGACAATTGTAAAAAAGAGAACAGGTAACAAGTAGTGGGAAAATATGGAGAAAAAGGAATCATTGTATACCATTTAAGGGTTCTCATTGATCCTAGGTTCAAAGTCAATGATGTGCTTGTAAAGACAATATGTACTGAAAAGTGTTATCTAGTATTCTTAAATAGATTTATTTTTATATCTTTATAAATAGAAAAATTAAGTCTGTTCAATAAACTTCCTGGAATATGCCCTTGTTCCAGAGGCTCTTGCTTCAAGGCTGTACTTATTATACAATCTTTCAACTAAAATATAATTATTGGAAATTCAGCAAGCATCTAACATGGCATACTTCGTAGGGGAATGAAAACATGAATATCTTGTGGCACTATCACATACACTATGACGGAGCTGTCTATATAAACATCTCTTTGAATGGTTTCATATGAGTGATAGTAAGTTGTCTTTGGGGAGAATCAGAAAAGAGTGAACAGCATAGAAAAAAAATGCCTAGCCTCATCTTGTACATAGAACAGGCTGACTACAAGTAACAATAGATAGCTGTTTGAAGAATGATTTTCATATTAAACTTTGTGAGATCCAAAGAATTTCTCGTGACAAAGTTAAACATGGAGCTGAGATTTGAGAGTGTAAGCTGCCCTATTCTGTTGTGATGCTTATGTAATGAGTAGTAAATGGATTTCAGCAGAGTTGACTGAGCTTAAGCATTTTATATGTTGGATGCAGAGATACACATCAACAGAGCTGAGGCCCCGTAACTACTATAGCGAGGCCCTGTCCCTACTACAGGCTGGTAGAGTATATGCTCACAGGACGAGGGGAGAATTTCAGAAGGATGTTGGTCAGTATTTGATGTCATCTTTGTGGACTCTGCAAAATAACTGCAAAATCCGTGTATCCATGACCTCATTTATAACCCACAAGCGGTATAAGAGGCCTTGACAAATTGTTCTCAATTGTTCCAGTCCTCACTCTTCCCTCCCTTGGCCAGTGGACAGAATCTTTATCAATCTAGGTGACATTTGGCATGTGCCATGAAACTGCATTTCTGTTGTTTCCTACCTATAAAACTTCATCCTCAAACAATCTCTTGAGATGTTATTTGGTATTAGGTGCTCAGGTAAATCATGCATATTGTACAAGCTCATAACGTATCAAAAGGCAAATAATGAAAATTAGTCCTTTAGTTCCTCATTGCCTTCATAGAGGTATCTACCATTATCTCTTTCTTATGTACCCCTCCAGCAAAAACGTTGACCTTACCCCCTCCACTGAGAGCACAGATCATGTGTCACTCCTTGGAAAGTGTCCTGGCACAAACGCGTGTTAAACAAACATGTATTGATTAATTAAGAAGACGGATTGTTGCAGTACTTGTCAGAATACTGGAATCCCAAAGTGGGTAAAGCTGCACAGGGGACTGTACTGAGCCTGTTACTCGCCATACACATCCATGCTCAGCTTCAGTGATTCTGAGCCTAAAGAGTTAGCACTGCTGGGGAATGTAAGATAAATGATGCCATGGAGAGTATCAGATCTTGAAAAAGGAAGCTGGGCTCTGGCATTTTACACTGTGCAAAGACAAATGCTTTGCAGCGTATATTAAAAGCACTCTTTGCAATCAGGAGATTTGGCAAGTCACCCAGAATTCTTAACTTTCCCACCACGGCAGAAATCTCATTATGTATAACCTTTTAAATGGGACCAGAGAAACATTTTCAACTTGACTCTTATTGAGTACAACCTCCACCTGGAAGTGCAGTCCAAATGGAGATAAAATATATATTATTTTTTCATTAGACATGTCATGCCAAAAGTGCTGTACCGCTATTCACTATTTCCTTCAATTCAAGAACCAAAGCGATTTTTCTCTCTCTCTTTTCTCACCCCCTCACCCCCACCACATACATTCCATACACTTTTAAATATACTAACTGGGCAATAATTCCTGCAAGTATGACACCAGAAATTGAGAGAGAGGTGGACTACTTGATATGACCACAGTGAATATGGTTAGTTTTAGTTCTTGTGTCCGGAGAGCGTACAGGGCTGGCATATTTAAACACATCGTGCGACCAACCCAAGATATTTCACAGCATGGTTTAAGGGTTTTTTTCTGTAAGTCTATCTTGTCTACCATTGTGGATTATTGTAGTCATTGTAATTGTCATTTTCATTAGGATTTCCATCCTAAGGTTTGAGCTGGCCTACCTGGTGTTGCAGTCTTCCGCTGTTAGTCTTGAAAACTACTCACCCCCCACCCCACCTGAAAAATGATATTGTAAGAATGCTATTAAACCTGTCATCAACTGTGTAGAAATCTGCAGTCATATTTTTTCACAATTTAACTCCGACATGACTCTGCAGCTTTCCTTTGTACTCTTCACAAAACTTCAATTTCATTAACTGAAATAAATTTTCTTCTCGGATAATCCTTTAACAATTTATGCCTCCTGACCCCACTCATTATAGATGGAAATTTCACATGACCCTTCTGCTTTACCTACTTACACTCTGTCCATTTTCAAGAGAAAAAACTTAAGTTCCATCGCTACCATGACCCTGTAAGCCAAAGGTTGTTTATGTCTAAACCAAATTTCACCACATTATTATTTCTCCTGACAGTAGAATGTTGAAAGAGAAAAGCAAATTTAAGAGAGAGGCTAGGTACTAACATTCTGTTGCCAACTTTCTATTTTGCCTCTGTGAAAAAGAACAAAAAGTCTATTTTAATATAGAGAGGATAGCAAATTAAAGGGCAGTCAAGTCCAGCACGTTTATCTTTGTATATAGTGCAGCTTATTTTTCCACTTTTTTGGCTTTTGCTATGGCCTGGTAAGCACTGTAGCACAGTCTAGCATAGCTCTTCAGAGCACAGTTTGGCAATCACAGTCTTAATTAATGGGATATATAGTACTGATAAAGCACGGATGAGTTCTATATGAACTAAGAGATATTAAGATATCATATCCATGCAAGTTTCAAGAGTCTTTCAATATAGAAAGTTGGGTAAAAAAAAAAAGAGAAACAAAAAACATTTGCAAACATCTGTGAGATGAGGTGAATGAACATGGTTTCCAGCTTTGACTCTGTAGAAAATCTGTGTTTGTTATGTAAGTATTAGAAAGAATCTCATCCCCTCTGTCTTGTTCCCCTGCAAGTACACTCTTATACACAACAGAATCATGTTTGCTGATTGTCCCTAGTTACCGGTTTTCTCTTTATTTCTATGTTATTCTCATCAAGCCACAAGTTATATTATGCAATCTGACATGTTTGCTATTTTTGACACTAATAATGGTCACAGATAGCTATCAAATTCTTATTTTATCTCTCTGGAAAAAATGTCCTGAAGAATACAAAAAATATTATTCTGTCATTTTCCTTCAAAACATAGAAAATCTAATTGAGAAAATAAAAACAAAGAAGAAAAGAAAAAGGAAAGTATCATATGCCAAATCTCACATAACAATGACAGGGAAAAGAGGTAAACATAATCTTTAATGTTTACATGAAGGAGTTTGCTGTCAAAGTAAATGAAGCAAGTAGAGAAATAAAGGTAAGATAATTTCTCTGTGTTGTAGTGGAAGAACAGGGCGATTCGGAGAGGCAGGATATTACTTAAGATCCTGCCCAAGAAATGTCTATGATATTCAGGGCTTTGAGGGGTTTTCTAACTCTTTACAAAAGACTTTCAAGTTTTCGAACTCAGTGGTGTTATGGCTCATCCCAAACTGGACTGTTAGAGGCTTTCTTTAACTTAGGTGTCAGAATACCAGCTCTTAATATTATCATGCAATCCTCTGCTCCCACAGAGGTACAAAATCCCCCATAACCCTGGATGTCATAGACATCTTTTGGACAGGATTCTAAGTAATATCAATCAACAATAAGAAGCCTTTCATTTCTGGATTAGAAATTCAGTAATATCATCAAAATAGCCAAATGCAAAATCTATGGTTTTATTTTTATTTTTTTCTGTCTATCCTTTGTGCTCTACAAGCTGTGTATTTGCTATTCAAGTAGTAGTCACAAAAGACCCATGAGAGAGACATGTACAACCTCTATTCTTGTACAAAAAACTGTGTATGTATCTCTTCACATATACAAATGTTGTGTACACAAATGTGACTTTGTTTAATATATGTAATATCAGTTATCCTCACAATTTAATCTTCTATAACATTTTAATGTAAAGAGATAATTAGATCTTCTGCTTATTTGTTGTTTTCTTAAATATCCATTTGAATTAATAGGTAAACAAAAGATTAAGATTTCCTGGATTGGTTGATTTCAGAAATTTTTATTCACTTTTTACTACATTGAAAATAAAATGAAATGCCAGGGAATCAATGATGAAATGAAAGTTAAACTATTAGTTGTTATAGAGGTTTAGAAGGGCTGGACCATGAGTTGTTAAACACTGTCCAATAAAGGCCTGTTAACATATTTTTTGAGGGGATTGGAGATTTAACTCCATGGTAGACCACTTGCCCAGAAAGGGTGAGGCCCTGAGTTCAATCCCTAGCCTAAAAAATCAAAAGCAAAAAAACATACTTTTGGCTTGTGGGTTTATAATCTCTGTCACTGCTACTCAACTCTAAGTCAGTTTAGACAATGTGGAAAGGAACAGATATGGCTGGATTCCAACGCAGAAGTGAAACATTATGAACATTGACTTTTAATGTTATGTAAGTGTTAGTATGTCCAAAATGTTACTTTTTTTCCCATCATTTTTGGATATTTAAAAATGCAAGGAAATGCAAAGAAATTTCATCAGTCTGATAAATTGCCCTGTGAAAAACATACAGCTCACAATATTTTTAAGATCAGGAACAAGACAACGGAGTCCATTTCAAAGCTGCTGTTTAAAGTTGAACAGAAAGTTTAGAGAAATCAGGGCACATAAAGAAATAAAAAGCATCTAAATTAGTAAGAAGGAAGTGAAACTATCTCTATTCCCAGATGTCATGATTCAGTATTAAAAATTTTTCCAAAGAATATACTCACAAAACCTATTAGCTCTAATACACAAATTCGGCTAAGTTGTAGAACATAAAATCGACACACTAAAGTCAGTTAAGATGCTATATCCCAGCAGTGCACATTCTGGAACAGAATTTAAGGAAACAATTGCATTTACAAAAGCATTCAAAGAGAGTAATATACCAAATAATAAATTCAACCAAAGTGGTGACCTATTTGTACAAAGAAAACTACGAAACCAAAAGTGCTAACAGTAATTAAAGTGAGCCTGAATGAATGCAAAGACATTGTGTGCTCATGGATTGGAGGACTTTGTAATACAATTACAAAACTACCCAAAGCAATTCTTAGATTTGATAAAATCTTTATCAAAATTCCAGTGGCTTTTAAAATAAGAATTGGAGAACGCAGCCCCCAAATTCCTATGGAGTTCCAAGTATCCTGGAATAACCAAAACAAAATTGAAAAGGAGAATAAATTTGGAGGATTCATTCTCCTAATTTCAAAACTTACCTCAAAGCTACTGTAATTGAGACACTGTAGTAGTGATTTTCAAGAAGACGTAGACGAAAAATGTTACACTTGAACCAGTTACCTCAGCAACACTTAGGAACTTGTTAGAAATCCAGGTTTTTCAGGACACATCTCGGATCCACTAAATCAGAAACTGAAGGAGGAGCCGAGCAAACTGGTGCTTTACCATGATCTCCAGGTAGATGATTCTGATACATCCTCTAATTTGAACACTGCTGGTCACTCTAGAATCTAGCTCATCTCTATCTTTGATGGACATGCAATTACCTGATAATCTCTTTAAAGTGCAAATTCAGATTTAGAATTTGTAGAGCAGAAGTTGAGATTCTGCCTTTCAAATTAAGGTTTCAAGTAATAGAGTATTTTTAAAGTAACTTCCCAGCACTTTCAATATGCAGCCAAAGTTAAAAACTACAGGTCTAGACTGAGAAACAGATACTGTACTAAGCAAATAATACCACAGTTCATTGATCAATCACCATTGATAAGGATTTTTTGCTTTTGTCTCTAGAATTCTGTAATTAATATCTGGATCAGAGTTGAGAGCACATTCTCTTAATTACAAGAATGTGTACACTTTTTGCATTAACACGTAGAAAGAAGATTGTTACAGTCTTTGCCCTGGAAGTTTACAATCTTATGGATACGTTCGGCAAACAGACACAGTGCTGAAGTATAAGGCACTAGAATGGACTGGAGTGCCTGACCTCAGTGGAAAAGACCAGCCCTCCCAGGCTGTTTTTATCCTTTGAATGGTTGGTGAGCTTTTCATATATGGTAACCGGAGCAGGAGTGTGAAAGCACATGATGGGATTTCAAAATTAGGAATCATTTTATACAGTATTGGAATTGAAAGCTTTGGTGTTTTGTACCCTTGGGTAGGAGTAGAAAGACTTGTTGGTGCATAAGTGGCTGCTGGAGAGGTAGAAAAGAGGCAGAGGACAAAAAGACTGGAGGAAAAAAAGGGAAGGTAGAGATACACACCATTTTGCCTACTTGAGAGCATGCTTGATGATATCTGCTTAAAGAATGATTTCCTTGCCAAGCTAAAGAAGGTTTAAAAATATTTATGAGTGTGTGCACATTTTAAATATATATGATATTATATACATATATACATTTCTTGCAATTATCTCAGTTTACACATGAATGTAAATTGAGATATTTACATTCTCTATTACAGACCAGTGGGTTTCAACCTCAACCACACATTCTATCACCTGTAGAACATTTAAAACAAAATGGGACTTATTTTCCAAGCTAAAATACTCAATCTGGATTAGGCCTAGACAGAGTTAGGTTTTACACATTGCTCAGCTAATTCTCATGCACAGCCAAGGCTAAGAACCCCTAGCAGAAACCATGGTATAATCAGGAAAGTGAGTGGCTGTATGGAAGGTCTTCCTAGATCTGAGGAAAACAGAACTAAGCTTCAAAGGCTAGAAGGATCTAGAAAGGACAAGAAGAAGAAAGAAAAAAAAAAAATCTGTGAAAAGTGCCCTGAGATCAAAGGAACCACCCTGGCAACACATAAGATTCACTTGAGTGTAAAGTCAGTGGGTCTCACCAAAATGGACAATAATGCAGGGAGGAAACACAGAGTAGGTAGACAGAGCTGGTTGGTTAAATGGGCTTTTGCAATTCCAGCCAGCACAGGACTGTCTTCTGAAGCCTCAACTGTGAAGTGAGTGTGGAGTAACTGCTCTGTGTTAGGAACTCTCACTTCCACTTCCTTACTGTTTCAAGCTTTTTTTTTGGGGGGGGTGTTGCTGGGGATCAAACTCAGGGCCTTGGGCTTGCTAGACAAGTGCTCTACCACTGAATTAAATCCCCAACCCCTTTCTTACTGTTTTAGAAAGAGCTGGGCTCATACACATGATTTTCTCTGGTACTTACAGTGATTTAGAGACTTGGAATAAGCACAAGACTTTAGTTTCCTGTCTGGCACTTTTTGTGAGCAAGACATTCATTTTCAGATCTAAAAAGAAAAACAAAATAATAAGAGCTATAAATTAAATTCTCCCGGAAAACTGGTTTGAAATGAGCAGAAAACTGATAAATATGTCAAGATATAAACATTATTTCTTTGCCTTCATTGAAATGAAGATTACAGAATTTCTTCAGCAATTTCCAACATTAAAGTAAAGCTAATTTCTCTTTATTATGAATTTCAGTAATCTACAGGAGCACACACAGAATGAAAATTAAGAGGTCATAGGAAATCAGAAAACTTTGGGAAGTCTGTCATGTACTAAATATACACACATTTATCTACACACACTATAAAGTATGAAACATTTGACAGAGAAGAATTTACCTTTATATTATTTCATGCACTTACAGATTTTCTAAAGTAGAGCCCCTGAAACTGTCAAACTCTTCCAAGATCACAACGGAAACAGAAGATAATATTAATGAGTTATTTTCAATATTTCAAAAATTCTAACAGAAATCTTATGTTTACTCATGATGGAACTATAAAAGATAAGTCGATTTTAGTTACTTTGCTTGTGGTTGGAATTTTATTACTGTCCAAACAGTGTACATGGTGGTCCTTTGAGTCTCTGGGGTAGATCAGAAGTTCTGATTAACTGATGATGACATCTCAGATATATAGGCGTTGTAGGAATTAAATAAGAAAATATGTCATTAGTAGTTTAAAAGTTTGCAAAAAGCTTGTAAATATGTGCATTTATTTTTAATTTTTTATGAAAAGAATGAATTATAAAAATTAAACTGATTTGACTTTTAAATTCAGTCATCTTTGGAAACTGGAGAAAGCTTTGTTACCACCCAATGACCCTTTCAAGTGTAACAATGTGTAACCTGGTGCATGGGAAAGTGAAGGCTTTGCAGTAATTATGTGATGTTCACAGAGTAATGGTGCCAAAGGAGATAGCCACGGGCCTCCCTGGCCTGCTGGAAATATCTACAGTAAAATCCCCCTCTGCAGTATTGCTTATTCATCCATCCTCTTATTGATCATGAACACATTCAGCTCCTCCTAGATCCTTGGTAGTTTGCTCTGCCCACTGTGAGGAAAAAATGGAAAGAGACAAGGGCTTTCTCATTCATAGCTCCCAGAAGCCTCCCAGAAGCCTCCCAGAAGCCTGATAGTCTTAGTTTAGTTCACAGTTCACATTCTTCAGGTCCTATTGACATGACTTATTGGAGCTGAAGGATAGGGAGGTTGGCTAGAGTGAGGCAAGGCTTGACTCCTAAATGAAATGAGAGACTAGGGAAGCATTTGGGGTTGGAACTCATTCACGGAGTCAAAAAGCTTGGATTTACGAGAAAAGATAAAGAAATTCCAGGTCCTAATATTCATGTATTATATGTGAAGTTGAGTATCAGTATCACTAATGCAGTGCTACAAATACTCAATAATAATGTCAATAATACTAATTAATTTTTATTTTTTGTTCCTCCAAAACTACTCACTATGAACAAAATCTATCCAAAATTTTGGATGGAACTAGGTCTAAAATTGGCGAAACCAAAAACCATGCCATTGCAAAGTTTGACGTGAACAATGAAACACTGCGGGAAAATTTGTGGGGGTAGAGTGGAGAAACATCTCCAGTGTTAGCTTTGTACTGTACAGAAAATAATTTTAGCCTATGTGATCTGAGGTGGGATTTAGTTTAACTAAGAGTTTCCTGGAACTTCATGTACTTTATCCATCGTAAGGGTAGAAGAATCGAAAATTGAATCATTGTCATTAGTTTCAAACCAGTCATATGTTGAACGTTCAATAAATGTAGACTGTCATTGCATACTTGTGAATTTATTTAGAAGAGTTGTATCAGTTTAAGTATATAAGCTCTGCAAACAAAATTTTCCAGTTCTGGGCATCAAATCTATTAAAAATGTGATGAGCTTCTCAAACAGTAAAATAATATTCTGTTTGTCTACTAGAATCTACCAATTTGCGAAAGTAGCCATGGATGTTTGAATGATATTTATAACAGCAAATAAAAAATCTTGTTTGATATATAGTGGTATTTGGGTGTCAGATTAATTAATCAGAAGTTTCATTCCTTGGGCCTTTTAATTATTGGAGTTTTAGCTCATATAGATAACTTGTAATTAATAATGCCTTAAAATAAAGGAAAACAGGATTTTTTTTTTTACAATGCGAAAAGGCAAAGTAGTTAATAGAGACATGATTTTATGTACTAATTGTATAACCAAATTCTTTTTTACAGCATTCAATGTATCTCCTGTTTGCTAAGGGACATAAGTCACCAGGGGATGTTATCAATTCTTTATCCATCACACATTTAATAAAACTGGGAATATATTTCATTCACATCTGCGAACATCCCCAAGAGATTCTGTGAGAGTTTGTGTAGTTGGTGAAGCATTTCCAGAGACGAGCCCAACACCTTCCCCCTACTTGCAGCTGTGGCTTCCTCAGGTCTGCAGAACCAAAGAGCATTCCTCCCGGCATCGAGTGGCCAAGAACCAAAGTAGACAGACATAGAATCAGGTTTGTAAATTTGCAACTGGAGTTTGAAACTTTCTCACTATCTTTCTTTCGCACTTTTATCCTTGAAAATTCAAAGGGTGCAGTCTCCTCTATTTCTCTCCATTAGTGATCTACTCACCACCTCCATCATCCCACAAACTGGAATGGGAAGAAATATAAAGAAGAAGACTAATCTAATACTCAATAAAAAATGTAAACAACAAACAAATAGATAAAATCATTTACCTCTGTTGAAGAGATGAAGAGGAAAACAGAAGCTCTAATGCTAACGAGAGCCAAACCAGGTGAAGGTCATTCCTTAGATCTCTTTGCTTTCACTTCCAAAGCTGTGTTTAATCGTTAGTCACGATGCACTGTGGGCAGAACAATTAGTTGTATCTATATTAGATCTAAGCTGTAATTATTTGTTACATTAATCATGGCTAGAGTGAGAATTTAATTAGTTATGAACATTAAGTGAATTTTTGTGAAGAGGCGGAAAATGTTTTCTGTTGTTCGGTTCATCTGATTAAAGAGGGGCTAACATTTCTGGCTAGTGAGCTGAAGGGGGCTCCACCCTCAAATTTTGCCATCTAATAACAAAGAGATCTGGACCCAGGTGATGTCAAATCACTGTACTGGTGCTTCATATCCAAATGGAAAAACTGCGCAGGGCCCCCAGCACAGGTAAAGGAGGACTTCGTACATCACATTTCACCCACCAACTCCCGGGGACCATCTGATGACAATTTACACAACTCTTATTTTTCCTCTTATTTTCTCCCATCTCTGTTTTTATGATAGTAAAGATGTAACCAGAACTATCCCAGGGACTGGGAAAGGAGATTCCCAAAGAGAAGTCCACACAGAGTTGTATTAGTATTTATCTCTGTGATATGTTTTGAAAGGAACGGAATGTTTGGCATTCATCTAATCACACACAGCTAATGTTAATGCCTCACAGTTCTACATTCTGTATTCTTTTAAAACTAGAGAAATAAAGACTTTTGGGGGGGTACACAGAGGAAGAAACAAAGCATAAATGTGGTGGCTGCGATAGTGCGGGCCACAACTTTGATAATGTGACAGATTTAATGAGTCACATACGTAGAGCTGTTATCGCCCCAAACAGCTCTACCCTGCTGATGCGAGTGAAAACTTTTAGACAAACTCAGCGTTCTTTTGCTCATTACACTGACCTGTCAGAAATGACAACTTGGCCTGGTCTGGTTATTCCATGCTGACAAGGTACCATTCAGGCTTCACGGCAATAATGTCAGCTTTTAAAGGTGCAATGTACTTAAGGAAGCTCATTTCTATGATTTGGCCAAAAAGAGCCATTTTCCTTGTCAGTGGTGAGGAATGCCTTAGTTTTCTTTAAATTAGGAGTCGTTTTCATGGAGATTGTTCCTGGGAAAGTCTGCAGAACGGAGAGAAGCTATTTTTTGAAAGGTTTAAAATAATTTAGCCTACTGAGCAATGGTGTGATTACACAGTGTACTGAAGACAGCCATGTACTCTCTGCTCAGTCCAAAGCGTATTTTAAAACTACCAATAATGCAACAAATAGAACTTCAATTTTGTCATGAGCAGTATGTACCATCCACTACAAGCAGAGGACAGTGTGTTAAAAAGTTTTTCTTATACAGTTTGGGGACACAAAATGCAGAATCTGGAGTAAGATGAAGGTAACAGTATGACAAGATGCTGTAGTTCCATGTGTGTCCGATTTATTTCACTTAAAAGTATGGTCTCAAGATGCATCTGTTTACCTAGAAATATCTCAAGCTTATCATCATTCAAATGGCAAAGGGAACAATGGAGGGGGAGGGGGAAAGGAACGGAGGGACAAGAGAAATAAGAAATGGAAGGAAAAAGTGGAAACAAAGCTTTTGTAAATAGGGAGGGAGGAGGGAGTGAAGGGAGGGGAATGGGAAATAAAGAAGCAACAAGATACATCATGTACAGGTACAAATCCCCTATGATGAATGTTATCACTGTGTACATATAAAATGTACCATTAAAATAAAATTTAAAAAAAAAGATGTATAGTTCCAGAGCTAAATTTCTTTTTAGCATTTTCCAGGAATTAGTAACAGAAAGAATATTAAGGCTAGAGTTAAACATTACAAATAAGTCAGTACAAATGTGTGAGAGAGTCTGGCAATGAGCTAGTTTATTGAAACAACGAAACAGAAACTACTTAATTCTATGACTTTTCTTGTTAATAAAATGTTTCAGTGGAGTCCCCTTCTATTCCAAATCCTTGGCAAGCCTGGAATTACCTGGCAAGACAGGTTCAAATCTGAGGCATCTTTACTGTAGTATCTCAACATATTCCTTCTAAAATTAATAGTTCAATGGGTAGATAGTACATACATAGTAGATAGATATTAGACAGGTGACAGATAGGTACATAGATCCATAGATAGATAGAAGATAGATAGATGATAGATAGAGCTGGTTTTGTATCAATTAGGAGGCTGCCTGAGGCTACCACTACTGGTAACTTCAACTCCAACTCTACTGTCCTTATTTTTTGTTTGAGGGTTATGTTTTTTTGGTTTTTTTTTTTGTTTTTTTGTTTGTTTGTTTGTTTGTTTTTGCTAGCCATTTCAAATTCTCTGGCTTACATATTATAGACAATGTCTACTCAATTCTCCCAGAATCCACCACTAGCCACAAATTGCTATGGAAGCACCAAGTTGTTACCATGTTGTTTTAATGTGTTCTCTTTTAAAACAAGAATCCTTCAGGTGGGCGTTAGGTTGCACTCACATCATACTCAGATCCTAGGCTGCTGAGAACTTCCAGCCAAATATTTGTATGTGCCAAAATGGACATGACTCAAAACGCCATTCAAATGGCCATACTTTCTTCATTTTTATTATGTTAGGAAACATGAATCTTCTCAAAACATTCATGACCAAAATATGAGCCACATTTTCCACAAATGCACATCCCGAGATTAAATGTTCTAGATAACTTAATGTGTTAACTTTCTGTTATTGTGACAAAGTACCTGAAACAATTCAATCTAAAGGAAGAAAGATTTATTTCGGCTCATAGTTTCAGAGGTCACAGTTTGTGGTTGCTTAGACCCTTTTCTGTGGGCTTGTGATCAGTTAGAAAGTGTAGTCAAACGAAGCTTCTCAGTTTGTGGTGACAGGATGGCACATAACGAAGAAGAAGGGCTGGGGACAAAAAGCTGGCGAGGGCGGGTGGCCAGTGACCTACTTCTTTCAACTATGCCTCATTTCCTAAAATGTCCTCCACCTTCCAATTGCCCATTAAGTTTTGAATCTGTAGATGGATATATCAATGAATGAAGTCAGAGCTCATGTCCTCATCACATTTAAAAGGCCCCACCTCATTATACTGCTGCACTGAAGAATGAGTCCACAATGTAGGTTTTGGGGGACATTTCAAATCTGAACCATAACACTGAACGTATATTTAATTTGAGGCATAAGGTCCTAAGCATTTATTGAATGCTGTAAAAGCAATTTGACCTAAAAATCCATCAATAATATAGTTTTATTAAGTAGTTGGTATACTTGTGCTGTTAAAAAAAAAAGTATATTATCTTTCAGCATCTGAAAATCAAGTAGAAATGGCTACACTAAAACAGAGGAAATATTAAAGGCAATATGATATTTGATGAGTAGATCTGTCCTTATACATGCTTTAGACCTCTGAAAACTGGGGGAAGTTAGAAAATCTGAGTGAGGATAGCGTTCGCGATTCTGTGGAAAGACAGATCTGCATACTGGTTTTCAGGAGGATATTACAAGAAAGAGCTATGTGAATAAAACCCATGTGACGTGTGTTCAAGTGGAGACTGAACTTTAATAGAGAGAGAGAACTCAGATTGCAAAATACAGGAAAAACGTGTAAGCTCATTGTAAGAGAGACATTGAATAAACAGGGAAAGGAGTTCAATGAACTATTTTGCTATAGTTATGTTCTAATCACTTCGTTTACATTGCTTAAAACATTGATAGCCCATGCTTAATTATTTTTAGCACATCGCCAATGTAAACTGGTGGTTTTTGTGGCTCGACACCTAGTTTAAACTCTCAACATGTGTGTATCCACTCCTTGGTTTAATTCTACTTATTCAATTCAGTATTTTTTTCAGTAACCATGGAATGCTTCATTTAGTGGTAGACCGAATAGTCATGCCAAAGTAAAATTGATGACTTCTGTCACTGGGAGTTTTGGAATCTAAGTACCTGAGCAGATTCCACATTAGTGTTAGCCCAAAGAACTGTCCCCTGAAACACAAGTCAAGACAATAATGTAAGGAAACCAATTGGTAAACTCCTGAAGTCAGGTCACCTGCTTCACAAAGGATCAGGGGATGATCTCAAGTATTGTTAATTACAATAATAACAGCGCTTTCAAGTTGGGCATGGTCGTGCGTGCCTGTAATCCCAGCCCTTGGGAGTCTGAAGCAGGAGGCATGCTGGGAGTGTGAGGCCAGCCTGAGCTACATAGCAAGACCCTTTAGACAATGATGATGAGGATGATGATGATAATCCTAAATTACAGCACTTCCTTGTATGTGTTCTGAGATTTATTAATGATGAAACATTTTCAGACATTTTATTTCTATTGTGTGTTCCTCTGGAACTTTGTCAACAGGATTTTATTTGCCGTCTCTACCTTTCGTTCCTTTTGCCCTTACCTGCCTCAAGGAACACTCTACGCATCACGCTTGTATGACAAGTGTGAAAAAGAATGTTTCAATAGTTCAGAAAAGCGAGTTTAGGGTTTCAGATCATGGTACATCTTTTTTCTGAATCGCATTTAACTTACTCAGCACACTTCCACATCCTTTTTCTCATTTGATCCTCATAAGTTTATTTTTGTCAGAAAGTATATTTACATATTATTCATATTTACAGTTCTCCTCTCATCAAATGAAACCAACAGAACTTCCACAGGCATTGCATATCAATTTCTTATAACCCAATACTGTCAAAGTCATTGCTTCTGCTCACCCGTCTCTTCCACACTTCTGCAGTAACAGCTCACAGTTGCAGCTCACTCCTCTCATTCTTCCCCAGGTGTGTGCTTCTGTGGTTCACGGAAGACCTCATTTTTGGAAGTAGCGCTTCTCTTCTCTTTTAGTGAGAAGCATTAAGTCTTCTTCCTACTGGTAATGTGGCTGCTTTCTCTTTATAATTTTGATACGTGATTTTAAGTACAGCTTTTTTAAAGAAAGGGGCATTAGGAGACTAAATAAAAATGTATTTTCCGATAGACAGTCTTTTTTGCCACAAGAAATTCCTTCGGCAGGATCCAGCTGATGATTATGTATGACACTATGTATGGCAGTGCTGCTTTGTGCGGTTTCCCTGCTGCCTTCCACCACTTAAGAACTGTGAATGTCCAACACTGTTTCTCCTGTGGGGAATGTGTTCGTCTTATCAATCATAAAGAGAATTCTAGTCATTACTTTCTTCCATCCTTGAGTTAAAATCTAAAATGTTAAATATTAAGTGACTTTAAATCCCGTACTTTGTCATTTTTTTTCTCCTCTAGGTGATACATAAAATGTTTTCTAAATTTATCCCAAGGTTTTACAAGGCCATATATACTAAATTTTCTCTGTGAAGTCTTAAAACTTAATAGTAGCAGGCATAATATGCATTAAAATCTGAAAAGCCAAATTCCTTTCTTATCTTATAGAATATTATCTAAAATTCCTATATGATTTTCTTTCTATTCTTTATTTTTGTGTTTTATTTTTCAGCTTTTATTTGAGTTTTCTTCAAAAGCATGTACCAGAAGTTCTCATTATTCATACATATTATACTTTATCTTAATTCCTAAATTTATTCTGAAAGACTACCATATTCTCTTCCTTCTTCACTTTTCTTTCTTCCCTTCCTTTGTCTTATTCCTTTTTCTTTTAATCTTCATCTTTTCCTGTTTTCTATTAATTTTGCTACCATGATATTCCATTTTTTCCTTTTCCTAACTTTATCCATCTCTTTATCACAGTAATATAATATTTTGTTTTCCTCCATGCTAAGCGATTCTCAACTGATAGCAATTTTGTCTCACAAGTGACATTTGGAAATGTCGAGATATGTGGGGTTGTCACGACCAGGAGTAAAGTTACATTATACTGAAATCTAATGTTTAATAATCAGGAATGCCAATAAACATTCTATAATGCAAAGTATTTCCCTTCATAGAAGACTAATTTGGTTCAAAATGTCAAAATGCTGAGGTGGAGAAACAACAACACTTCTACAAATATTCTATGCATAAACATAAGCATCCTGCGCTGAGCCTAGCTGATGCCATGTAGTTCCTTTTGAAAAATTTTCACTGTATTTTCTAAAATGCACACAGTCTCATGTTGACGAAAGGGCTTACAGACCAAACATAAGGTAAAACACCCAAAGGAAATTTCTGTTCGGCATATATACGTTCATATGGCACATTCTGCACCTGTTTAACTGACACCATATATTTTATACATTTACAGTCTATTTCATGAAATGGAATTTTAGCAAGAAAAATATCTACCCAAGTAAAGGCTGGATTTTACAAATAATATCTTCCATGATTCATATTGGCACCAACAGTCAGAAATTTTCCACATCTTTTTGATTTGCCATTGGACCTATGCAGAGTTTACCACAATTTTTATCAGTCTTTGTTGTCTCCAATCTCCAAAACATTTTGTCAGGAAATGTAATTGTTAGTCTATTTATTTTAATATCTTAGACATTTCAGTTTGTTCACATACAATGGCAAAAAGTATTCAAAATATTTTTTATGTTCCTTCAGAGATTTTTTATCATACCATTAAATCAGCAACACTCTTACTTCATCAACAGCATAATACTTGATTTTCAATGGTTATTTTAAGGTTTCAGATATGTTTTCCATTATGAATCCATAGTTATAATTCTTTCTATATACCATTTTCTTCCTACAATGAACAAGTAATTTTAGCAATGTTTTAACTTGGTATTTTATTATAGCAAATCCAGTCACTGTTCGATAATGATTGCATTTTCTAACAGATAATAGCTCTGCTTTTCCCTATTTTTTCTCTTTTCATAAACCTTGACCATATCTACACAAATTTTCCACATTCATCCCTGTTTCCTCTATGTCATTGTTTATCTATGTTCTCTGTGCACTATTTCTGCTGATTGGAATACTTTATTCAATAAACCTGATTTTTGCATCTGAAATATGCAAGTTTTCTTTCAGATACAACATAAATTTATTCAAGATTCTTAATATGTTTGTAAATATCAAAAATAATTAAGATGTGTTAAATAGATGTACCAACTTCCCATGATGAATGTGATCATTACGTACTGCAAACGTATACTAATAAAAAATGATATAAAAGCAAGTTATAAGATGGCGGCTATTATTCTATAATTCAAAATATTATAGAAATGGATGTCAACTCAGAAAACCATCCCTGTATTTTCTTCCTTAATAACAGAATCTGTCTTCCAAAATGGTACTGAAAATGCCAAATGTGTACTGTCCCATTCTCTCTTACAGCTAAGGGTGGTTCATAACTTGCTTCTAGCCTAAGGGTCACATGGGAGTATCATCTGAGAAGTTTCTGGAAAAGACCATCCTGTCTAATAACAAGATAGGCGTTGAGTAGAATCCATCCATTATGTTTTCCTGGTTTGGGATGTTGTGAGGAAAGGATGTTTGGAACTAAGGCTCCTTTGATCACTGATAGATTTAGTTACACCTAAAACCAACAGAGCAATTTGTGAAAGACTAGGTCTTTGGGAGTGTCTTTACAGCTCCAAGTCTAAGTTTTATGGTGATAATTACGATGCTAGTAATAACGACTAAATTTTGGAGAATTCACTTGATGGCAAGTACTGTATGATCTTTGCACATACATGCTCTTATTTTCGACATAATCTTATGTGGTATTTTGGAACTGTTTTCCTCTGAAAACAATAGAGGCCAAGGAGGTTAAATAGCTTGCCTCTGGTTATACAACTAGTAAGTGTCCTTGGTTGAATTTGACCTCTGACAGATTGGCTCCACCACTTACATTCTTATCATTAAGTCAGTCCCTCATACTACCCTGGAGGTCACCTACTCCAGACTCTATGGTTTGCGAGATAGAGGTGCCTCAGTTATGTAAAACAGTGTAGCCTAATGTTCTTTTATTGCTAACTAAAAGCTACTGAATGCACTTGGACTTCAGGCTGACACAGGTATCACTTGTACCCTAATGTTGGCAGCATAGATTGTATAAATGAGTCCTCTTAAATCTTCTGTTCTCACCTCTACCTTTTTTGTATACCATCTTCTATTCACCTATTTCTTTGCTGTTCTTTTAGGGAACTGGTTTCACATGCTTCATTTCACTTGTATTTATCTACTTTGTAGTTGCTAACTATTCATGTATATGAATATTTTCTATTATTTCTTCACTGTTAGAGTTCAGATTGACTACCTCCAGGAAAAAAGAAGAGGACTCTCTACCACTAGTTCTTTTTTTTTTTTCAATAATTCTGTCTCAGACAGGTCTGCCTTTCCCCCTTCTTTTACTCCACAGACTAGACTTCTCCTTCATTACCCTCCCTCCTATTTCTAAAATAATCCAGGGCTACTGTCAGTAGCACATTTTCAGTGACCTGTAGGGACCACAGATGAGGAAAATACCATATTTACTAACTTATTTGTTTTTATTTGAAGGACATAGAGTATATGCCTAGAAAATATGGCCAACCCCAGAAGCTGAAAGGGCTCAATAAAGTAAACACAGAAGTGAGCATATTCACAACACCCGAGCTTTTGCTTCTGCGTCAATTTAAGCACAGATGCTACCAACACGTCTTCTCTTCTCTTCTCTTCTCTTCTCTTCTCTTCTCTTCTCTTCTCTTCTCTTCTCTTCTCTTGTTTAATCCTCCAACAGAGTATGAGACTCTGTCGACTGTCTTGATCTTCCTTTGCTATTTCACTTTCTTGTGTAGTTTGGAAAGATGTGTCCTTTTTGTCCCCAGAAGATATCTGAAGTCCCTCTTACAGATGGTACTTATTCTCTGGACCTAAAACCTTTTACCTGATTGTATCTCTTACTTAAATGACTTCCTGAGCTTCATCAGTACCTGATCTTTAGATGTCCTCTGTGCAACTATAACTCATCTCAGTTCTTAAACAAAAAAATGCCCACAGGCACTGCTTCTTCCTCAAGTGAATGAACCGGGTCTTTACCTTGGCCTGTTCATTGCAATTATCACAAAGCTCTCTGAATACTATTGGTCCACTTTACTTCTGATACCGTCTTGATAATAAATTCAATTTATCTTCCCATTTAATGTCATATCAAATTTCTTGCATCCTGGATTTTGAATTACAGCAAATATGTCCCTTGGTATATCTAACAGAATTAATAATCAGGGTCCCAACAATGTGATCTTTTTGCAAGGCCTCTGCTCTCAGCTCCGGTGTTACTGTTTGCCACAAATTTCTGCACAAAATTATTCCACTCATTGCTGCAGATATACATATATATTGATCAATTTTTCTTCCTTTTCTTTTCTGGTGCAAAAATATTAACCAGGGCTACAGTCATCCTTTTTTATCATTGTTATTTGTTCATTATTCCTAATTCTGCTGTACTTTTCTCTCTTTTTTTTTTACTAGGTAATGTAATTTTTTTACTGTGTAATGATGACTATTACGAATGACAATGAATGCTATTTATTAAACATGTATGCATACTTGGCATTCTAAACTGGGTTTGTGTATTTGTGTGTATCTCTTAATAGTCAATGAAAAATACACTTTTAAAATGTAAAAACTGAAATATTACTTCTGAATAAGTGGCTCCAGATTACATAAGATAATAATTAGTATGTATTAATGATAATTAATTCAATTTACTTAAGACTTTTAACAAGTCATGTGCTATATATAAGAATATACATATTTGTGAATGAATAGATATATAATGCATATGAGAATCAAGTAGTTTATGTATTTTTCTATATTTATTTTGTACAAACAGACACACACACACACACACACACACACACAAGAAAATACATATTAAAGCAGCTCAGGGAAGTGTTATTTTCCCTATTTCTGTAAATGAGAAAACTGAGATTTGGTGATATTAAGGTTTTCCAAAGTCACACAGATAATACACGTGAAAAGAGGGATTTCAAACAATGTTTGTTTCTAAAGCTATTTGAACTGATTGGGTTTTCATTCACGTCCTGAACTATAGCCAAGTCTTGACATTGCTAATATTCCTAAGCTGTAGCTAACTGGTAAAATACACACAAGTCATCAAGCCCTTCTATCTAGCTCTAATCCCCAGCATTTAACTCCTGTTCCTATTCATTTTACAGTTTTCTTGGGTCTTTTTTTATTTCTCCATTTCTTGTTAGCACATGCTCACAAGACACTGGCCTCTGTATATCTATTCTCTTAGGTTCATGTCAGCTTTACCTCCACTTTGCTCCTGTGTCCCTGAATTGTCTTCACCTATATCACTTATTCACAGGAGCACAGTCCACTAGTTACTGGCCATTCACCTGTGGCCTTGACTTACTGTGACTGAGGAGGCCTCGAAGATGTGGTGAGTGTTGGTGATTCACTCAGGGCACATCGTGAACTAACAGCTGAGGCTGTTCTGTAAACAGGTCTTGATTTCCATCTGGGTCTGAAACCTTAGTGCTCAACTCCACTGTACATACCACCCACGGTTGGAAGGCTCTAACTCCATCTCAGGATTAGCTCCACTGCGCAGGTGTATATTTTCACTATTAGGAGATTTGGGAGTTTGAGACTGTTGAGTGTTTGCAATTGTAAACATATTAGAGATGAATGTGGAATTTTATGTGCAGTTAGATACTAAACATCCATTAGCCTCTCATAATCATTTCTCAGATGGATCTAGTCTTACAGTGTCAGTCATTTAAAATTGTTATTTATTGACATTTATCAGTGCTTATTGCTGAAGAAGAATATCTGGTCGTAGAGTACACAGTTCCAAATAAAATTATAAGTCTAGAATTCTCCTTGAAGCAACATCCAGTGTGATAATCTTTAGGGTGAGGTCTCTCAACTGAACATTGGTGCACCACATATCTAGTGCCCTTTGTTCAATAACTGATTTCTTTCTTGTTTAGGGACACATGGACTCAGCACTAATGCAGAGATGAGTCTAGAACATATATCCCAGGATCCCAAAGGAAGACCAGGAGCTGCTCTGACAGCTCACACTCAACTTACATTTCTCCACATGGCCTTTCCAACAGCAGAGTATCTTGTAGGTAGATTTGCATGTCTGATAGTACTTTAAAGATATTATCTTAGTAGTTAGAATTTGTATAATTAAAAAGTATAGTGAAACATAGTCAAGATTATTGTTACACTGTATCTTTTTATTTCATAAATAGGAAATTGAAACCTCAAAGAGGAGAAATGCTTATGGAATGTCACACAATTTGTTTGTGACAGTCTACTCATCAGACTGAACTATTGTTCTCCCAGTCTCTTCAGGAGGTACTGGGCACTCTCATTTCTTTAATTCAACACTGTTTGAATCAGTATTATTTTTCTTAAAGTGAAAGGACTTTTGATTTTTCCAGTTTTCTAAGTTAGTGTCTCTAAGAAAGATATGAAAGAAAGATGAAAACCTAAAGTCACAGAACTACAATCATCAAAACCATCTGAGCTACTCTGGATACCTGGAATTCCTTATTATGACATGGAAAAGTAATGACATGCAGGTTGGATGTAGGACTGGCTTCAAAGCTACAGTAATAAACCAGACATCCCCAAACAGCTAAAACTCTTGGACTCTATCTCTCTATTTACTTAACCATCCATCCATCCATCCATTCATGCATTTACCTATGTCTTTAATGCATTTATGAGATGAAACATAAACAAGGGTGTTTTTGGGAATGATTAAAGATAATCATCCATGAATTTATGACTCTAAAATAAGCTCAACACTAATAAATAACATGAAATTCCAAGAAATCCTTCCTAGATACTCCATGGTGAATCTATGAAACATAAAGACAGAGAGAGAGGTGGGGAGAAGGATCTTCATCTTCACAGGGAAGAAAACAGATCTCTTATAGAATCCTGAAAGCATGAGGATGAGACACCGAGGAAATATGATCTCACATCAGATACATGCCAGGGTGTAGATGGAGGAAGTGTGTTCAAAGCCCACACTTACAACTATAGTAGCATTCTGTCTGTTTCTCAACCAGGCCAACCAAACGTATCTCACTGAACAGGCAGAGGAGGGGCCACTGCCAACACTGGCATGCATTCTCTTGCCTCCAAAGTCCTCACTCCTCTTACCCGTTCTTGTTTGTGTGATTTTCCTTCTCTATTTTTTCTTAATTTTGGACTCTGAATGAATATTTTATGTTTCACTTTACTTTTGTATCTTATTTATTTTTCAAATGACTTACTGGCAATTCCTTCTATATAATATTGACCAGAGTTAACCTTTGGTCTTCAAGTCAATTATGTGCCAGAGTCCCTTTTATCACCTCTGGTAGTGTAAATCTCAGGCAGCATACTCTACAGTGTGGATTGCATTTAGTACACACTCATTCTAGGAACTTAATCTGTTCCTTCGATTTTCATAAAAGTTGTGGTGCAGTCACAACTTTTGTCAGCTTTTTTCATTATTGTAGTCAGCTTGAGCAGGAACATCCAGCTGAACTGAGTACGTGTGCTTCTGGATGTAGAGGACCCACCCGAGGAGTGTTGCCAACACAACATGAAGGAGAACGGGCACAGAAGGGCACAGAAGGTGGGGGCCGGCTGTTTCCCAGGAGAAGCCCTGTTGTTGCTGGTTCTCCAGAAGGGAACTTGGCTGTTCTTGTGGAAGGACCTCGGGGCCTTGCTGTCATTGGAGATAGCTGCTGTTTGCTTCAGGGGAGGTCTGGTCTTCATTTCTGCCGTTGAGTATCGTACCCCAGCTCCAGTATTAATTTCTTCAGCCTTTTAGTGTGGACACTGACTTACGTGAAACAGTGCCATGGGCTCCTAGCCCTTGACTGGATTTTTCAGGTCTCCAGTGCAAAAACAGATGTTCTACACACTTCCTGCATTTGGCTTGTGTGTGTGAATGTTGTAATACGTAAATGTCCTGTATTAAATCTGCTCTCTTGCAAGCCATTAACTCTAGAAAGGTGACTAACACAAAAATTACATTTTCTTTTTTTTTTAATGTCACTAAGTGTTTTAAGTAACTTGATCCTCAAGATGATGCAATGAATGCATTTTCTTCCTTTTTATAGGTGGAAATATGGTGGCTCAATAAAATCAAATGATTGTTATGATTCATATAATCAGTGAATTAAAATTGAAACCGAAACCAATTGAATAAAAATGCCATATACTTTTTAATCTATCATTGGAGGGATTCTTATTGTACTTGATTTATCTTCAAGAAGTTGGTTTTCCAGGAGATCGTTACTGTATAAAGCCAGAAAATGATCCCAGGTGATCACTGTAAGAGTTAGTGGTTGCTACAGAAATTAAGAAATATAACTAATAACCATATTATTACTATGGTTCTCCCCATCCTGAGTTACAAATGCAACAAGCTGATTATTATAATGATACTTCATTCTAATAAGAACTGAAATAAGAACATGAAATCACGATACTTAGCACTTATATAGCACTATTCATCTTTATAGCTCTTTACAAACAATAATTAATTAGAAAAGGCCAACAGACAGTTCAGCTGATCTGGTGACACACATGTAATAAGCCAACTCCTGTAGAATTAAGGTCCAGAGGAAAGTGCCTACTTGAGATCCACACTAAAATGTACACGAGCGTGTGTAGGGAGCAGATATTGAGGGCGAAGTCATAATTTTTTTTTTTTTTTTTGGTGGTGCCGGGATCGAACTCAGGCCCTTGTGCTTGCAAGGCAAGCACTCTAATCACTGAGCTAAATCCCCAGCCCCCGAAGTCATAATTTTTAAAAAGCAAACATCTTTTCTTAGTCAGTCCTTGAAAATACCTGGCTTCCATTTGAATTATAAGGGAATTTAAATTAGGACAGGAAATGAAAATTAGTTAAGTCAAGGGAAGGGCAGATGAAAGGTAAACTATATGATGAATTCCACTCTAAATAGAGAGTCAGTCTTTCAGGGTACAAAAATGATTCAATTATCATAGAAGAAAAATATGCAGCTCATCTGCTTTTGTTACCTGGAGTATCTTCCTTGAATCTTGGACACTGAATAGGGCTCTTTATTATCTTCTTAGTGAAGACCAACAATTTTGCTAGTAGCATCTGTGTTAGCCAACTTCCTGTTGCTGGGATAAAATGCTTGATGAACGCAATTTAACAGACATAGGATATATTTTGGCTCACAGTTTAAAGTTTCAGTCCATAGTTAGCTGGCCACACCACTTGTGGCAAGGCAGAAATGTCATGGTGAGAGGGTCTGGTCGGGGTAAGCTGATCACCTTATGGCAGCCAGGAAAGAGAGAGAGAAAGAGAAAGACAGAGAGAAAGAGAGAGAGAGAGAGAGAGAGAGAGAGAGAGAGAGATTGAGAGAGAAGAAGGGGCCAGAAAACAGATAGAGTCCCTAGATCACACCACCATGGCACACTCCCTTTAAGTAGGGCCCACTTTCTAAGTCTTTATCACTTCTAAATAATACCATCAAATTATAAATTCATCAGCAGATTAGTCCACTGATGAAGTTAGAGTCTTTACTATCCAATCACTTCCCAAACTCCACCCCTAAACACATGAGCTTTGGGGAGATATCTTATACCCAAAGTATAACAACCATAATAACATAACCATAATCTTAATAGCATCATAAGATGCTCCCTTTCCTCTGGTTCAGACTCTGTCCCAAGAGCAGCCACATGGTCTCATTGGTGACACTGAGTATTTGGGATTAGCGAAGGGCACTCATTCTCACCATGCTCGGTCCCCTTGCCACTAGGAGTCTGTAGGTAAGTGGATATTTTCTCTTTCTTTTCAGCTGTTTGAATCTGATTTTATGTATGTGCCTCCTTGGTTCAAACATGGAGGCACCTGGAAGGTTCTCAAACATAATCAAATTCCTGTTGTCAGTTCCCACAATTTGAAGTCATTAGTAGGAATTCTGGTAGACAGCCTCTGTATCAACTTTTACAGAAAAACGGAAGTTGGATCCTGGGGGCTTGTCTTTCTGCCTAGGTAGACTTTGATTCACATCCTAGTTCAAACCTAACTCTGCAGTTTGCTAGCTGTGTGATGCTGGCAAATCATCCAATTTTATGTTATTCAGTTTCTCTCTACAAAATTAAAGAAATGTCATTTACTCAAGATACTTATTTAAGGCTCTGAATTAAATGTGGAATACAAAGGCAGCAAACTCAATTTCTCCCTTCAGATGAGAATCATGGATAAATATCAAAATGGGGTGTGGTCATTTGGCTTTGGATAGTATCGAAATCCGGAGGAGGAAACCCCGATGAAGTGGTAGGACTGATCAGATATGCTGACAAATGTTTTAACAACTGGCTCGCTAAGAAAAATTGCATGTGTGTGTGTGTGTGTGTGTGTGTGTCTTAGTTACTTTTCTCCCATTGCTGAGGCAAAATACTCTACACCCAAAGTTAAAGGTGGAAAAGTTTATTTAGCTCACAGTTTGTAGAGGTTTCAGTCTGTAATTGAATGGGTCCAAGGCAGAGTGGCACAACAGACAGGCAAAAGGCAGCAAGGCAAACAAGGGCCCTACAAGCCTCTTTCTGTGCTTTATGTTTTATGCAGGCTACCAAGCCCTAGGTTGGGGAGCAGTCCCACCCTTAATCCTAGTGCAATTAGTCCTAGCATCACATCCTTGATTCCAAAAGAACTATGCCAAGCCAATCAGTGGACTAACTCAGTAATCACACATTAGAAAAAAAAAAAAAAGTAATCACACACTCTGGATCCAGCTCCACCTATGTCCACATGAGGCTTTGAGGGGACCTCTAGAAATACATCATAAGAATGTATATGTCCAAAATACATTTTAAATATGAAAAGGTATGGCAAAATATCAGCAAAATAATGAAATACACAACATTATTTAACATGAATGTCATAGAAACCACTGACCGATTTATAGAGATTCCTGGTGTTAATTTTCCCCAACTCTTACATTGCTACCAATCCTATAGAAATTAATAAAGTGATGTATCTAAGATATGATTTTTTGTATTTTCAATTATTTTTACAAGTAAGATAAAAATGAAACAGGAAACACTTAGATCTGAACTTACCCACTCTGTGGTATGAATAATTCTTTGCCAGATTGAAAAATAGAATAATATTAAAATAATTTTCTTTTGTGTTTTGTACATGATTTACAGACATTGTACAGGTTCAGGTTTATTCCCTCTTATTACTATTTTTAGGTATGGTTTTGAGACGGAGTCTCACTTTGTCACCAGGCTGGTCTCAAACTTCTGGCAATGCTCCTGTGTCAGCCTCCTGAATGCTGGAATTACAGACATACACCACCATGTCCAGCACAACATCAATTTTTAATTTTTTTTTTTTTTTAATTTACAAGCCATGCTAAATCTGTGGCCACATTTGTTTCCCTTTTTCTTTTCTTTTTCTGTGAAAAGAAATTATCTTGTACCACATACAAAATATGTAATATAGTTAATACATATACATAAGGATACTTCCTATTTATAGTTTTATTATGACCTTCAAAAACCGGAAAAGTGGGGTGGGGGAGCAAAACAGAAAATAAAGATGGGCTGTAGGTTGGACCCTACAGATTTTTAGAATTTGCCAATAACTTTCATGTTGGCTCACAGCTACCTTCCAGCATGACATTTCCAAATCAGGAGTCAGAGGAGATGGACATACGCACAGTGTTTTGAGGTACTGACAACACACACAGGCACGAGATGCCAATAACCATGAAAGCGGTAGTAAAATGTGTTCAAATAGCTAGGACATTAAGAGTTCATGTTTTGAGAATTTTTACTATGGTTTAAAATGTTTACTTCATTTTAAGTTCATTTTTTTTTAAATAATGGGTTTACTTAACAATAAGTTAATAGTCTCAGAAAATTCCTAAAAATTTAGAAGTTGACCTTTGTGAATGAATATGGATTAACTTCATCACACCTTGGGAGACGGAGAAACACTTTGACGGGACTGAAACAATGAGAAGTCTACATAAAGACAAAGGAGAAGCTGGGTGTGGGGGGTGTGCCTGTAATCTGAGGTCAGATGATCACGACCTAAAACACAGCCTGGGAAACAGGCAGATTTAGTGAAATCTTGTCTCAAAGTTTAAAACATTTTTAGAAAGGCAGCGGTATAGCTCAGCATGAAAGCCCTGGTTTCCATCCCTTGTACCACCAGGAGGAGGAGGAGGAGAAGGAAGAAGAGGAGGAAGAAGAAGAGGAGGAGGAAGAGGAGGAGGAGGAAGAAGAAGAAGAGAAAGAAGACTTGGCTTCTCCAATAGGAAACATTATTTGCAGAAATGGAGAGATGGGCCTGTGGGCAGCTGCAAAGAAAGCAGGGTCTGCTGTGGCTCATCCCATCACTGAGAGGGGACAGTGGCATGAGGCACAGGAAAACTACTCTACTACAGTAAGCATTTGGAGTTTAAAGGTAACAATAAAAATACAACTGCAGAATACAAACAGCATTATCACCTATAACACTATAATATAGGATTCAACTCTATATTGTTTTTTGAGAAAAAAAAAGAAAGAAAAGAGTAAGATGATGTGAACTTCATGACTCATATTAACATAATCTGAAAAGGACAATGTTTTCGTTTTTGTTTTTTTGTTTTTGGGGTTTTTTTTGTCTGGGGTGGGCACCAAATTACTGACTTAAGATGCCTTGGTGTTGCAACTTTCAATGAGATGGAGAGGGAGAGGTGGGGCGGGGTGATGTCTTATGAGAAGGAAACAAACTAGAAAGTAAGGCAAAGGAACAAAAAACTTCTCTAGATAAATGATGATTCCAGAAGAAATAGAGACTATAGTATGTACAGAGGGAGGAAAACATGATGATTCGTGACAGTACTTTTTCCCTGTGATCGTATTAATCACTAGATGTTTTTGGTAACTGAAGTTTTTTTGCAAAAGTTGGACATACATACACTCTCATACAAATTAAATATTTACACATTATTTTAGAAGTCCAGAGTGTACTGAAATTTATATTAAAACTTCTATTGATGGGCTATTTAAAATCTATGCCCACTCTCAATCTATCTTTTCTGCCCACTATCAATGCTAGAAGGTTTTCCCCTCCACTCTTGAATATGATAGCAGCCCCTGATACAGCTCTGGCCTACAAAGCATAAGTGGGGACAGCTCAACATGAAATTGGCATGGACTTCCTTTCTTTTTCCTTGAACATGAACATGCCTTTAGCTACCAAGGCAAATGATGTTGCAACCATGCAATAGTGGATATGAGAAATGTCAAGTCAAGCCTATCCTGGCAATGAGCTGCCAAACCCACACCAGCCACTACCTCCCTCTTTACTTTATATGATATAAAATTAACAAATCTTCATAATAAGTCATGGTAAACAGAGATTTCTGTTCCCCGGATGTAATTAAGAGACCAATAGAACAATAAAACAAAACAAAATGCAGAGATGGAAATAATTTGTTTCTAGATGGCTTATGTGTCACCTTAATTTTACAGAGTAGAGTTCCCGATGTCTTAGTTTTCTAGGGCTACTATAACAAAATACTGTAGACTAGATGGCTTAAACAATAGAAATTTATCTTCTTACAGTCTTAGAAGCTTGAAACCCAAGATTAACCTGTCAGAAGGATTTGTTTCTTGTGAAATTTCTCTTCTTCGCTTGACAATGACTGTCTTCTCCCTGTGTCCTCACATGGTCTTTCTTTTGGGCACTAATCCTTTGTTTCTCTGTGTTAGATCCTCATTTCTTAGAAGACACCACTTAGATTTGATGCAGGACCACTTTAATGGTGTCATTTTAATTTAATCACTTCTTTAAAAGCACTATCTCCAACTATAGTCATACTTTGAGGTACCAGAGTCTAGAACTATAACATAGGAGTTTTAGAGAAATGCAATTCAGCCCATAACTCGATTTATCTGTGCCCTCTTCTGGCTATGTGACATGTCTTATGACTGAAGTTATATGGAATGTCATATGTAACTAGCAAATAAAGGAAGGTAGAGAGGGATTTGGGGCACAAATCAATGACAGAATCTTCAGACGTTTCATTCAAACTTGCTTCTGTTTAAAAAATGCTAGCCTTGGCAGAGTTAAATACAAATATTAATTAGTTGATTAGGTAAGTTGGATAAATTCAGATGACGTATATGCAATGTATATATTAAATGTTAAATATGTGACATAGACAGGGAATGCTATAACATAGAGAAGGAAACATTATTTTTCAGTTGAATATACAGAGAAAGACTTTAGTGATATTCTATAGAGACAGATCACTGGACAAAGTTGAGTGGAAATGATGATTAAGTGAGCACGTGCCTAGGAAGAAGAGATCTTTCTAGAGGTCTGGAACAGCATCAGGGAAAAACAGGGGTAGAAAGAAAGGAAAACTTCTAGCAATAACGGTAACTGTGTCATTTTTGACACAGGAGAATTTGTGCTGAGAAAAGTGACAAACAAGTTCGCAAAGATCCCTGGGGATAAGATTATCAAAGCTTTAAACATCAGTGTAATGTGAAAATGTTTGAGCGGTCTTGCAAGAGTTAAGCTGAAGTTTTCTGCTCAAATTTTCTGACATGTCTGAGTGGGCCATCTATTCTGTCCTCCTGAATTAATGCAGGGTTTGGGGTGACCTGGAAGGTCAACTCTTAAGATAATTAGTACCAAAGAGCTGCACTCTTGCCATCCTGCCATTTCAGCCTTCCCACAATCTAGCAATTTTTCACGATAAATTGAATCTAATAACATATTTTTGCAGCCCAGATACATGGTGGATCATTGTCTTGTCACTTTGATAAAATGTTTGGGGTTTTTTCTCTGGTCCAGACTTGACGATAGATCAGGTAAAATATCTACAGTTATGTCAAACCAACACAAATACAACAATTTCCTGAAACATGGACTTGGGGAAAAATCATCAATTCTTTGAGTAAAATAATCCAGTGATAGTTCTTGTGTTTCATGATTTAAAATTCATTTTGTTGGTGTGTTTCATTTCTTAGGATTTCTTTAAGGATAGGTAGGTGTAGTATACTTCTTTAAAGATGTAGCAAGGTGTAGCCTTTTAAATATGAACAGTTGAAATTTGAAGAGATGTGAATGAGAGGCAAGATCATCTATGCACAGTACCGAACACTTATTCCAGACTGTTTATGTGACTCTTTTGCTATTCTTCACCTAATTCTATATCCTATATAAGTCAGTTCTATTTGTCTCCAAAAAGGAGTTTGTACAATGAAATTTAGTGGAGCTTAGGCTATGCAATTCATCAACCTGGGCAGTTCTTAACTCTGTCAATTAACTCATTGTGTGATCAGGAAAGTGGGCATAACCTCTATACTCAGTTTCTGCATCTGCACATATAAATTGTAAAGCATAATAATAGTGAGAATATTAACTAAGCATAATAAATGAAAAGGGCTTGGTGAAGTGCCTAGCACATAGTAAATACTTACAAATTAACATCATTAATAAAATGTCCTTTGTCTCTGTAGTCAAGATACTTACTTTAAAATGAATACTAAGTCTTTGCATGTTCAGTGTTTATTACCAGATTTTTTATTTTTCCCTCTGAGAATACATACTTTGGAATCATTTTTTAAAAAGATATAAATACACTCAAAATGTGACTTAATGAAATATCATAAAGCAATCTTCATTCTGGTCCATAATCATAACCTTATCAACGACCCCCAGAAATATTTTTAATGAGTCTGCTGTCAATCATAATTCCCTTCTCTGATTCATGAGGAACTATTTTCCTGACAGGTATAATAATATTTTCCATATATTTTTATAGATTTATACATCAAATACGCTTTAACACATACTATAGCTCATTTTACTCATGCATTAATTTCAACATTTTTCTTTTAACTTTACTATACAAATTCCATGTATTTCCCCTCTACCTGTTGAACTTGCCAAAGACAATGAACCATCGGACCTCTGGAGTTTTCCTGCGTCTGGGTGTTGCTGATTGCACACACAGTATAGTTCATCAAGTTTAACAAGTCCTCTAGAGTTATTGCAAACTGGCATCTGGATGTAGATATTGGATCATAATAAGATTCAATCCCCTTGGCAAGACTATAAGCAGTGCTTGGCAAACTACAAGCATATGATGTCTGGTTGTCTCTCTTTTATGATCTTAGCAACCATTAATGATTAATGACTGTATTCATTTCTTGAATGGTAGTTGCAAAATGGAGGTATTCTAATTTTATCATTTGCTTTCATGTGCAACCTGTACTACATTTTTAAGAAGACAGAGTCCCATATATATTAATTGAATATTCAGTAACATAAATTCATACACGGAAGGGTAGATAATTTTTTTCCTGATGATGGAAGGTTGTTTTTTTAGTTTTTAAGACAATGAATTAGTTCTATATCATCCTTTCTGGGTAGTATATATTTAAAGTATCATTAAGAGTTTATGTATTTAAACATATTTGATGAGTTTCATTCCATTGTGAATAGCGTAATTATTGAAGTATGCACTGTTTCATATTTGGAAAATGTTGATTGCCCGAATTACCAAATTACCTTTCCAAGTAGCTATTTTGATATAAACCTAGTAGTTTGTGATACCATCCTTGCTACTTAGTATTACAGACAATAAAAAGCTCATGTATATTGTAGCCCCAGAATGGCACAGCATTCAGTAAGACCACAGGCTGAATATGAGGGGAACACTCCACTAATACACTAATAATACATTGGAAATATTATATATATATATATATTATATATATATAATATATATATAAATATATATATATATTTATATAGCTATATATGTGCTTTGGATATATAATGATTTGAAAAAGGTAACTTGATTTGAGGTAAGATAACTTACATTTAAACTTTTTAAATTAAATTTATGTCTCCTTTCTTACCTTTGTCCTCACAAAGAATTGTGCTTCCCAAAGACAGATGTATTATAACATTAAATTATGTTGTAATTACTCTTTTGTTTTATGACACATCATAAACACAGCCAACTCAGAATAATAATATTAGTACTGTCACTAATATTATTATAAAACTCTTAGCATTAGTTTTGTATATGTAGTTTTCATTGTTTCTCATTTATTCCCCTGATGAGTATATTTCATTTATTTGTTGGCCCACATGGTCATTAGAATTCTATTCCTCCCCTTCTATAATGACTCTTAGTTCTATAAATCGCTGTTTTTTTTTAATCAATGTCTCTCAAGTTTTTGTCATCTAAAGCTATTTCTCTCATAAATGCCTTAGTGGTAAAATATGCCCCTTGTTCTTGCCCGGTGACAGCAGTTATACCCTTTGGAATGAGAGTCAGTTTCGCAGGGTATATCTTTAGGTTGCATTTTCTTTGTTCATAATATGTCATTTCATTTTCTTATGGCATAAAACTTACATTAAGAAATGATAGCAGAATGCTGGGGATGGCAGCTTATGTCTGTAACCCAAAACTTAGGGAAGCTGAGGCAAGATGATTTCAAGTTCAAGCCCAACCTGGATATGTGAGTGCTTTAGTGAGACTCTGTCTCAAAATAAAAAAAAAAATAAATAAAAAAATACAAAAAAAGAAAGAAAGGTAGGAAGGGAGGAAGGAAGGAAGAAAAGAAAGAAAAGAAAGAAAGAAAGAAAGAAAGAAAGAAAGAAAGAAAGAAAGAAAGAAAGAAAGAAAGAAAGAAAGAAAGAAAGAAAGAGAGAAAGAGAGAAAGAAAGAAAAAGAGATAGAAAGAGAAGGGGTTAGGAATGTAGTTCACTGTGAAGTCCCTGATTTAATTATTTGGTAGTATGAGACACAAGCCATCAAGAAAGAGAAGAGAGAGAAAAGGAGAGAGAATATAATTTTATTTTCTTTACTAATCACATCATATGATTTTATTTTCTAGGTACCCAAAAGTTTTGTCTGTTTTTGTTTGCTTTTTATTTAAAATCTAGCATTTTTACTAAAGTAGTGTTTGTTGCTCTAGGTGGAAGTAGATAGTCTCAGAGATATGGTATGTTCATTCAACATGTAAATTCAAATAAATAGTAACTTGTGGAGTGTTTCCTTGAAATATTGTTTTACCTCTTTTATTTTTTTAATCAGTGATTCCTCTTATACATGTATTCACTCTTCTTTCTCTAAACTCAGTAGTAGTTGAATAATTGTCATCACTTCTTCATTTAAAATATTGTTAACTAGATACAGTAAATTTTTAGTACACAAGATTATGAGTACAATTAAGGTTGACACATGTATAGAGCTGTGGGATAACCACCAACAAGATCTAGGCATCAGACACAATAGTGATGGGAAAATTCCTTTTAATGCTCCTTTATAAGTAAACAATTTGCCTCACACAAATCCCTGGCAAGATCTGATGTGTTCTGCATCAATTTTGTTTTCCTTTGAACAATGCAATTACACAGTATGTATCCCTTTGGAGCTGCCTTCTTTCATTCAGCGTAGTACTTTGAGATTCTTCCAAGGTCTTGTGTGTGTGTGTGTGTGTGTGTGTGTGTGTGGTGTGTAGATTCTTTGGGATTTTATTCACAGATAATCATTTATATGTCTTTGTGTGCTTTTTATTTATTTTCTTTTTTGCCTTATGAAACTGTGTAAGATTTCCATAAAAATGGTAAGAGTCAGCATCTTATGTAATTCTCAATTTTAGGGTACAATACTCACATTTTATGTTCACGTTAATTCTGATGTTATCTTTTGACTTTGCTGGGTACCCTCTGTCAAATTAGGGAAACTCCTTTCCATTCACTGTTGGCTGGATGTTTTTAATCATTATTTGATAATGATTTTTCTAAAAGATTTTAGTTAATAGTAATTTTTTCTCTGTAATTCTTTTGGTGAATTTCCCTACTGATTTTTTTCTTTATTTCTTTTTAAAATATAACTTATGTTTTAAAGTATTTTTTAACTCCAAATTAATATTGAGCCAAAAATACAGAGATTTCCCATGCATAACCTGCTTCCACAAATGTAGACTGTCTTGTATTATCAATAAGCCCCTCCAGTGTGAAACTTCTGATATAACTGACAAGATTCCATGACACCTGCTAATATTTCAAATGCATATTCAGTCTTACTTTCCTGAGATAAGCTCAAATTATTGACATGTACTTTTATTTTTGTATAGTACTAGGTGTAATTTATGAATATTTTATATGTGTATTTATAAGTGATATTGATCTAAATTTTTCAACTCTTCAAATTTATCTATTTGAATTTGGTATTAATGTATCATTAGCATCATACAATGAGTTGGGAGAATGCCATCTTCTGTTTTCCGAAAGAAATTGCGTGGAATTGATAGTATTTATTCTTTAAATATTTTGATAATGTTTACCAGAGAAATTATCTGGGCCTAGGTATTTTCATTTTGAAAAGTTTACAATGAGTTATTTTAAGGATAGATTATATATTCAAGTTACATGTTTTTTTGTGGGTGACTATGTATAGTTTGTATTTTTCAAAAGATGATCCATTTTTATCTAAATCATCAAATGCATAGACATTGAAGGATTTTTATAATTTTTCTTATTATCTCTTAAATATCTATGGCAATTTGATGGCATTCACTTTTTCATTGATGTGATCAATAATTCTTCTCTTCTTACTTTTTCTTTGTCATTCTTGGTAGAGTTTATTGATTTTACTGATTTTTTAAAGTGTCCTCTAGTTTTATTAATTTTCTCTATTGTTATTCTGTTCTTAATTACATTGACTCCTGATCTTCATTATAATATTTTGGCTTTAATTTTCCCTTCTTCTTCTAAATTCTTATGGTAGAATATTACGTATTGCACTTTTGAGCTTTTCTCTAACATACGAATTTAAAGTTTTAAAGTTTTAAACACTATTTTAGATACAATTTTAAACTTAGAAGATTATATTTTCTTTTTTTTAGTTAAAAATATTTTCCAAGTACCTTTAAAATGTCTTCTTTAATTAAAATTACTTGATTATTTGAAAATGTGCTGGCTAATTTTCAATATTTATTTTTATATTTTTAATTGTTTTTTTTCTCTATGATTTCTAGTTGGAATCCATATTAGCCAAATAATTTATTTTATATGACTTCAAATATTTTAAATGTATCATAGTTTCCTTTGTGTCTCCAAAACTTTTATCTTGGTAAATGTTCGATGTACCTGTAATATAGTTGTAGTTTATCTTATTGATGGGGAATGGTAATATATCAATATCAGTGAATGTCAGTTGGTTCCTTGTAAAGTTGAAGTTACTATAATCTTATTGATTTCCTTTTTTTAAGTTGTTTTATCATTACTAAGAAGAAAATGTTGAAATCTATAGCTCTGGATTAGTCCCTTTCTCCTTTTAATTCTGTATGCTTTTCTTTTGTATTTTGAAGTTCTACATGTCAGGGCCATCGACATTTATGCTTGTTACATTTGCTCGATAAGCTCACCCCTTTGCAGTATACAACACTCATGTTTATCACCAGTAATGTTCCTTGGTCTGTAATTCACGTTGCTGAAGATCCATATAGCTACTCCTATTTTTATCATTTTTATGATAAGGGATTCTGATAACTCAAATATTAGACTTTTACGTTATTTTCTCACAGGCTACTGAACATATTTGTTCATTTATTCTCAATTTTTTCTTCTCTCTGTTGTGGAGAATGGATTTCTATTGATCTAT